>APFE031281994.1:0-24360 GCA_000404065.3 Pinus taeda | reverse complement strand
AATGAACAATGTATCTATGTCCTAATAGATGATAATGCAGTTAATGTGATAAGGAAACAATGCCTCATAGCAAATCTCATATAAGTATGATACCCCTATGCTCAACTCTGTTGTTAAGACCTGTAGATTTCATATATGTCATATGTTTGATGAAATGCATGTCATGGCTAGTAAGAGTCCAGTCTAGTCCTTGTTGATGTTTTTGCATATGTATCTTTGTTCCGCTATGAAATTTGATTTATAAAGGTGACATTGAGTTTTGGGCAATGACCTAAGCTCTGGCCCTGAAAAAGTGGCACAAATCTCAGAGTCGCAAGCACAGCACTGGAGAAAAAAGTCCCTGGAAGCTCCCTTGCCCTTGTTGTGGGAGCTTCTGGAGCCTCCCAGATGCACCCTTGTCCATATCAAGGGAGCGTCTAGAAGTTTGATGCACAAAAACTTCAGTTGGTCTCAAGGGCAGGTTACCTGAGTGGTTGGGATGGCTCCTGGGAGTTTTTTTGTTGATGTGGAAGGTGTATGTGGCATGTTTCCATCAATTCCACTTCCTTAAGGTGACATAGGAGGTTGAATCCCATCATAGTGGCCTCTCATCGCATATTTACCTCGATTGGGTGCTTACTTAGGTAGACGTGGGATGAGGTTGTTACATTAACCAGATGTTAAATCCATGTAGATCGCTAAACTTCCATCTGGGTTGTGTTTGTCTTTACGAGGGAAACTATTGCACATTTATCATGGTGTAGGAGGAGAAGAAGACTTAGGTTTTGCAACAACAAACTTACGTATAACACATTTTAAGACCTCTTAAGACCTCTGCGAAGACAAACAATATATGGAGAAAGAAATAAAAAGAAACCAGTATTTAAAGAATGAAATAAAATCACACCTTCCAATTACATATATATTGGCTTCGCTAATTAAGAGGACCATTTGTATTCCTAGTGTTGCCTTTGTTTCTAGAGGAATAATCCATGGAAAATTTTAGATTCTGTGATTATACTATTGTATGGAAATTTGATTTATATATGAGTTGAAAGGAAAGTACACTTTGGACAAATTATTGATACGTGGACAAGCTATGTACTGGTATTAACCTATAAAAATTTGGAATGTGCCAGCCACTTTACAACATCATCAAACAACCCAATTTTCTTCAAATTGACTAAGTGCAAAGGAATTTTGTGCACAATTTTGTCCCAAAAAGCATCTTCATTGAATGATTTATTTGGCTTAACACAATTTATGCTATTGAGCTTTATAGTTGGGATGTTGTTTTTCTTCTCACCAATCCTCAACTAGTTCTGCTTCTTTGGTCTATTTCAAGGCTTTCAATGGGTGGATTCCCTGATGGTATAACTAATATCAACCTCAAGAATAATTATGATACGTTGGATGTTGTGTGTATTGACATATTGAGCTTGTTGATGAAATAAGTGCTCTATATAACTTGGTTGTAAGACCCATTTCCTATAGGGCCCCTTCAAGCTAGACTATTACACTAGATTTGTTTGATATTGGAATTGGTTACACTAGATTTGTTTGATATTGGAATTGGTTACACTAGATTTGTTTGATATTGGAATTGGTTTTGATTATTTACCAACCTAGATCCATTTTAAATCTAGCTCTATCAAGTGCCAAGAGATGAAATCTCAACATTTCCTCAAGTTTTGCACTCCAGAGATTTGCACTCAAAAAGAGGTTTTCACCTCGAGAGATGACATTTCCTAAAGTTTTGCACTCCAAAGATTTGCACTCAAAAAGAGGTTTTCACCTGGAGAGATTTGATCCTCTCAACACTTATAAATCCATGTTTAAGATGGATCTAGGTTGGTTTCAATTATCTAAAATAACGTAAGTTTGTTTTACATTTAAATTATTCTTCATTAATTTTCCTATTTTCTTATAATGGATTATAGTTTACAAATTTGAATAATTTGAGTTTAATTAAATTATGCACCCATATTATGCACTCATATTTATAACAATGATCTTAATTTTTTATATCTCTTAAATATTCATTATTTCTTACTTTGATAGAAAAAATCTCACACAAATACATTTTAACAATAACATCTATTTACACAATTTATTGAAGCATTGTTTTCCTTTTAAAATATTATTATCATTAAACATTTGCTTTTAACTTAGACAAAAACATTTATAATTTTCATAATTCATATATATGAGATACCAATTAATTTTTACTTGGATACATTTTATTTTACCTCACACGAGAGCATTTTAACTATCATATCAAATAACATGATTTATATTTCAGAAATACTAATTGATTTTACTTTAAGAAAATTTAATTCACATAAAAATATTTTTAACTATCATATTAATTTGATTAATTTATATATACATATATATTACTAATTACTTTTCACTTTGATAAAACTTATCTCACACAAACACATTTAACCATGATGTCAATTTACTTAATGTTTGTAGGCAATATTTTAGTTTTGTAACTATTCCAATTTCATGCAACATTTGATTGTGATTTCAGGTTTTGGCAAATGACCTTATATGATTTTTTATATTATAGATAAAATCAAATCTAATGTTTTTGAAAAAAATGAATGCGGTGTCGACAAGTTTTATAGCTGGAATGAGGTGTTGACAAGTTTATTAAATGTTCTATATATATATTTAAATTTGTAAATTTGTTTAAAGTACCTTACAGGATAACATCTCCTCCGGAGGCAATAAGCTTTTCCAGATTTATCCATCATGCGAGAATAATAAGAAAACAAAACACAATTAAGGCCCCTTCATATTTGTTGAGAGTTGGTTTTGTGTTCAAAGTCCAGTGCGTAGGGAAATTATTTGTCATGATAAAAATATGCTTCCATTATGAAGTTAAGCAAAGCACAATAGGAATTTTCTGATGCCTCTCCACAATGCTCGTAGAGACATCTAAACATCATCTTTGCCAAAACTCACCAAGAAAAAACATCATCATTGCAGCATCAAGTCTGTCATACATTAGGCATCATTAGGTTTACATCCATTACTACAAAAGTTCTTAAGCACCTGCTACTGCATTAAAACTGGGTTATCCCTTGCACACAAACACCATAGGAAAGGGTGATTTTTCTACGTAAATCATAAAATAAAATCCTGGTCTCATAATCCTCGATGGGCATGCAAGACCAGCGACAGAGTTGATGCTGAATGCTGCAACCTAATTAGAATCTGAATCCACAGAAACTTAAAATCGAGGCCGAATTGATCTGACAAATTGATGACGTAATGGGTTATCAGAACCTTGGTTAATCAGTTCTATTATCACTAACATTCGATGGTATATATGCTGCACACTGTTAATCAGGAAGCAGTTTTCCAGTCTACTTTGATCGACTCAGGAATAGAAGTTACAATGTCTTGACCTTGTATACCTATAGCTAATGAGTGGAGTCCATCTCCCCAGGTGCAGACGATATTGTCTACACTGTGTTCCTGCAGCAGGTTCCTTAAAACCTGGCTTACCCAAGTTGTTACTGCTACATAAACTGAGTGAAATCCAATTAGTATGTACATCATCACATGTGATTACAGGTCCCCATAATCAGTTTGAACATATGCTTGTGCAGGCTGTGCTTGAACATGGAAGAAGTGTATAGGGCCATCTTTCAAATCACCATTCCATTCTGTACTTAAGGAACACAGGGAAGAATCTAACGAACGGCTGTTGTCAGCGATTGTTGGTCCCACCCTTGTGTTCTCCTACAGCTGTGAAGCCAATAAACCATACATATTGACAAGAGTCAGAAGTACCACATATGCACACTGAGGTACCTGAAACATCTGGATTTGTACCAAAGAAATGAAATGCTACAATCTGAGGGCACGGGTACCAATTTGACAAATTGAACTCACCACCATTAGCACCAATATAACCAAGTGGAGCGTTGATGCTATGCTGGAGCAAAATCACTTCAGAAAAGGATCCAATAAGTGCGGATGAATGAAGGTTTAGGTAATACCAATGCAATCAAACTGTGATTCCTCCTGCAAACCTTCATAGGAATTCAATGGTACTCTACACCTTGACACAAAGTATCCGAAATAGCAAAAACTGAAACAATAGATTAACCAATGTTTACATCATTTGCATTCTCTTCCTCTGAATCACTTAGAACTATTAGTTCAGAGTCCTTTTGGAGTTCAGAACAAACATGCTTGGAAATTCTCTGTAAAGTCTGATTACATCCCAAGAATGAAGAGTCAAAACCTGGCATCATTATTTGTTGAAAAGTCGAGGTTCTCACTTCCACTTTCTTCCTGATTGATACTTGGATCTTCATCTTCTCCATTTGTATCATTTGCACTGTAGTTGATGGCTGGCACAGTTTTTATATTCCCTGACAAGGTCCTCACTTCCTTCTTGATTAATACTTGGATCTTCATCATCTCCATTTGTATCAGTCGCACTGTAGCTGATGGCTCGCACGATTTTTATATTCCCCTTCTTCCATCCATGGCATAGTATTTGCAGTAGATGATAAGATAGCACCACCTAATTCCAAATAACTATCTCAATTCCTCTTTATTCCAATTTTTAAAGGCAACTGACTTTCAAATATACCCTCACATTTAACCTGGTTCAAGTTTCCCTGTTGATGTGTAATTTTTCCAATTGAAATAATGATTGATCTATCTGGCCGATGCCAATGCTCATGGAGCCTGGCATAACCTTCGAGCTTTGGATACCATCTCAATTCTTCTTTATTCCAATTTTTAAAGGCAATAATCTCACATTTAACTTGGTTCAAGTTTCCCTGTTGATGTGTAATTTTTCCAATTGAAATAATCATTGATCGATCTGGCTGATGCCAATGCTCACGGAGACTGGCATAACCTTCAACCTTTGGATACCAAGAAGCATCTGGTTTCACCTCAACTTCAGTTACGTCCTTAGAGTAGTTTTTCATCTGCCATATTAGATAATCATAAAGTTTTGACATGTTAGGAATTAGCATAAATTTGATGTTCCCTTTATCATCCTGTTCCCATCAAAAGATTGCAACAAATTACTTACAAAATTAATGATGCTGTCCATTGAATAATTCTCCTTGCACATAGGACACTTCCACTGCATGCGCAAATAAAGAAACTTTCATTTCTTATTTAAAAGAAAATGAAAATTTAAATAGCAAATAGTTGGAGAAATGGTTAAAGAAAGTGTGAATATTTCATGCCAGTGAATTTTCTAGCATGTTGGTCATACAAAAGATTCTAGTTCAAAACAACCCAAATGAATACAAGGTTTGAATTTACCAGAAGATTTTCTACAGGTTAGACCTGTCTGGAAAAACCCCAATACATCAAATCATGTTCAGATTCCAGAATACTCTAGAGAATCTTCTATAAATTGCCAAACAGAAGAAAATAATAACACAACAGCAATTTGGTCTATAAATAAATGGTTTTGACTAAATCATGATTCACAGACATCAGGAGTGTTTCCTAAAATTTCAGAATTCCACAGAATAAGCTTTTAAGGAAAGTTTAAATAAGACATACACAACAGTCAAACAGTCAAGCAGTCAAAGATATGTCTGAACAAATAACACGAATAAGCTTTAAAGCATCAAAATGTTCAAGAAAATAGATATCAAAATCATGTTTCGACAAATCACTTAAGTTAGAAAAGAAAAGTGCAAACTAGTTTATACTTTAATGATCTTTGAACAGTTTGTTCTATAATATATCAGTGTTAGATAGGGATGCACTTCTCAAAACTTAATTTGACATGCTCTTCAACAGCAATGCATTTTAATCCTTCAGATAATTCTCAAAATACATTGTAATGCTAAATAAAAAAAGATAAATTATAAAAGTCAAAAGGCAGGCATTAAAAACACTTGTAATAAGGATAAGAAACACAAGTTTACAAACCCTAATAAGAACAAAAGTGATGTTATATTGCCAAAGGACATATCCAATTGCAAAGTTGTAGGGAATGATGATCATGGAGGCAAAAGGATTGCTCAATTCTCGAAAAGTTATTAAACGTCATTTGAGGGGAATTAAATGCCCTCAAATATTCACCTTCAATGCCACCTCAGGGGGATAGTGGACACAGCTTACCCTATCCATAAAAGGAATGCCGGGAGACTCACCATTTCTTCGATGATAAGTTAAGGGGGTTTAAGTAGCTACTTCCAAGTTCCATGGTCAAGTTCTGTTGGGGTCACTAGAAGAGAATCCAGATTTTCATTATGAATTTTTCTCTTCATAGAAAGGTGAAATTTAATCTTTAAAGTTTAAACCCACCAAGAGGTTGACTAATATACTCTCGGGCAACGACACCAAAGGCATTGCCTCAAAATCTAGCAGGCCTTGTGAGGGGGGCTCACAAGGCAAAAACTAGACCAAGGGACAACAATGAGGTGTGGCCCACTGTCACCATAGCCACTACCTCATGCTCGTTTATGTACTTTCACCACTAGGGAGGCTTCCCCTTATTAGGTCATCCATGAGAGATGTTAAATCCAAGGGATAAGGTGACAAGATAGGTTTGCAGAGGACAACTCTTCCTAAGAACAAGGCTCATCAAGCATGATGGGGCAATTCGCTTCCTCTAATGAGGTCTATTCAAGGTACAAATGATATAGAGCTTGAGAAATAGCAAGCCAAAAGGATCAACCTAGAGTCACAAGGCCAAGAAAAAGCTTCCAAACAATCAATACCTTCGAATTAAGGAACGAGAAGGGCAAACTAGGGTTTTTCTAGAGCAAGATCTACCTAGGACATAAAGGATTTAGCTTTGAAATGGATAGATTAGCTACTACAAGGGGCTAATTTTGATGCAACCAACACTCCTTCCAATGTTGAATCCTTCCACAAGTCAAAGTCTTCAACCCTAGTAAAATTTCATGCCCTAGCCCTAGCTAGCGACTTATCCTCAAGGGGTCAAAAATCAGATTTAGAGAGACATAATGTGATTTAAGTGAAGTTTTGTAGGTGATCAACAAAGTTACCAAGGCTAGGGTCTAGCCCTTGGGATGATGGAGTCTATGGGAGTGTAAAATATGCTAAATTTGGCAAGGAGTAAGGGAATAATAAAACCCTAGGTTTCAAAACCCTAGCTATCACTTTTGTGAGGGAGCAAAGTCAATTGGGAGAGCTAGTTTAAAGATTCACCAATGGGATTGTCATTCACATTCTATGAGTGAGTAATGCATACAATGCTATCATCTAGATTCAATACAATGATTTTCAACAATAACTAGCAAATTAGAAACCCTAGATATTCAACCATTCCATATATTAGACACACAAAAAAAAATTTATCAAATCCAAGGTACACTTACAAGATAGAATGCATGAGCAAGCCTTTATTGCTCCAAAATGACATCTTCGAGACCAACGAAATAGCTCCAAGTAGAAAAATACACTATAAAGTCACATCTCCACAAGAAAACAAGGTTGAAAATCTCTAAGAGGGCCAAAATAAGTCACAAGTGATGATGATCCAAACAATGAGCCTATCCTCTATTTATATGAGGATTAGGACTAATAATAAGCCTAACAAAGACCCTAAAACAAGTTTGATGCTAAAATGTCATAGAATTACAAGCTAACCGACTAGCTATATCAAAATGTACCCTAATTTGTCCACACGTGTGAGTTGTAGGCACTCTCATGCTAATCTCACCAATAGTAAATACTTCAAATGCCATGCCCAAGGGTGATGAGGTGTCCAAGAAGGTGTAGATTCCTGCGAAGTTCATGATTTAAGAGTTGGGGTCCTAAGATCCAGTTGGGGTGCCACAAAGTGGTTTCCATGGGTCTCCAATTGTTGGAAGTGGCCTCCTCCAGTGTTAGGGCTTCCTTTGGTGCAACAAACCCTCCCTAGTCTCTTAGTGTGAGATCAACCTCATTTGGGCTCTTAATCAATTGTTTTCCTTCAAGTTGTGTCAAGACCAACTTGGGGCATGCTAGGTCCAGTTGTGTCAAGACCAACCTGGGGGCATGCTGGGTCCAGTTGTGTCATCCTTAAGAATCCTCAAACCTGGGTCACATTCAACCAATGTCTGGGGCACTAGGGTGCTCTGGGACATGTGTCATTGATGATGTTGCTAGGAGGCTCCTGACTCTCAATGATTCACTTGTTTGTGCCAATGTACTCCTCGAAAGGGTCGGGGTGCATGTGGAGTGGGTGCCCAACACTTGGGCTACAGAACCACCTAACAAGAACAACATGGATTCTAGTGAAAGAAACTATTCATTAGGGACAAAGATCAATAATGCATCTTAGTGAACCAAACTTGAATGTTAAGGGAAATTTGATACTTCAAACAAGGATCCCTTATTAAAATCAGGGCCCTAAACTTGCAAAGGTGTTTTTCCCTAGGTAGGAGTGGCTAAAGGTCAACACTATTAGGCGCTTCCAAACCCTAAGGGGAAGTAGCATTTCTCTAGTCCACCCCTCAATTATTAGGTGTTAGTGAATAGTAATGTGGCAATAGAGACTTCATTGCCAAGTGTCATGGTCAAGGGTGCTAGATGATGGGGGTGTCCATGTCCTAAGTGTATAGATGTGAGGAGGAAGCATTCGTAAATGCATGAGTTACCATTTCAGACTTGGTTTTTCCACCCCTCTTGTGCACCTTTTACTTCTTGATTTTCCCTTGTATTACCACTTATAGTTCACGGGTTAGAGCTTGCTTTGTATGAAGTAGCAATTTTATTAGCCCTTTAAGACGAGTCAATTTATTGCTCATTGGGGTTGGGACATGCAAGGGCTCCTTTATGATAAAATGGAGCAACATGTGCTCAAGAATTGGGTGATAGACATATTTGGAAGGTAGAGTTCATGCTAGGATTTTTCCCACACGCTAATTCTTCTATCCCTGGCCATCTTTTGCATTTTAACATTTCTTTTTGTTTCTTTTAGTAGCATCAACCTCCTGGAAAAAAAATTGGGCCCTAGTCAAGGTATGTGAACATATGAGTGCCAAGTCCCGAAGAACCAATGACAAGTTGTACCCAAAGAATGGAGGAGAGATATGGACTTGTAGTGTAGGATGGAAGGTGTCAAGTGTGACATAGGGAAGATGGAACATGTTATCTCATTCATGCCTTTCCAAGTAGTGCCCCTCCTATAACCCAGTGGTCCTTAAGGGAAGTCCCAACAAACTAGGATCAAAGATTAACCCCCAAGTAAGGTGAGAGATCAAGAATGCAGTCAAGGTCTGCCAATCATCCAGATCACCCCATAATCCATACTAAATTCCCAAAGACAAACAACTATAAGCACTCGAATGCAAAATGATCAAAATACCTTGTGAGTGGTTTCCCACCTTTGCCCAAATGCTAATCTAGATGGGTAAGAAACACACCGCTAATGCAAGTGGGGGAGATATATGGCATATCATCAGCTAATGGTGGCTCTCAGGGGTTGTTGGTTGTCCGGCTGACCGGTTGGCTATCAAGTGGAGGACAAAAGTTTATCCTATGGGGTTACCCATTTTGTTGGGTCACATGTATTTTTCGTCATAGGGCCATTATCCCAGGAACATACCCATTGTATGATATAGACTTTAATTAATGAAACAACAAATTTTGAAGGGAAGAAATTATTTGTACGTGTATGAGATTGGTGTAATCATTTCTCTTCAGTTGTTATATTCTATTTAAATGTTAAAATCTTACACATTTTTTTTGGGTCAATAGATCTGATCTATTGGGAAGTATTTAACCAAATCATTGGGGTTAGAAATTAGCATGGTATCAAAGCACAACCTCTGAAGGCTAATCTATAGGAGTTGCACAAGAAGATTGAGCCACAAAGCACAGAAAGAATCAACCAGAAGTTAATGTACAGGAGACATTCGTGCAGGAATCAGAGATTGTAAGAATCAAGCCATAGGCAGACATAGCCAGGCAAAAAATTGCATTCAAGGTTGGCCATATGTCATACAATGCCAGAGAGAGATATTAAAGTGGTAGTTGTCCAACTTTGTGGTAAAGGCTAACCATATGGTGATTGAGAAAAACAAAAAGGGGGTGGGTGGGTGGTGGGGGCTTCCAGCTTCCACTAAGGTTGTATGGCGAAAAACAAATGAGTTTGAAACATAAAAAGTGGATTGTACCCATAGGCATCAAGTGCAATTGACAAAAAAAATGTCTTGATGGGTTAGAGCACGAGCTAAAAGTAAATAAAGACAACTTCTAGCTGCCAATCTGCATGCAAAAAACAAGAAAGGATTGTCACCAAGTCTAAGACATGTAAAAAGATCCCAACAACAACCAAGTTAAGTGATGCAAACATTGAAAGTCATTAGATCATGTGCATGAATTCATTAGTGTGCAGGGGGAATCATACACTATTATACATAGCCACAGAGTTCCATATAGTAGCCACAAAAGCCAAAGGATGTGTGGAGGTTGATAGAAGAGAAGTTTGCGCTGTAAATTCATACTAGTTTGTACATGTAGTGTAGTAGCATGGTGACAACAACTACAATGTACAACGGGTACATGGGCTAGGCTAAGTGAGAATAAACATCTTTAAACACAAGACGGTGATTGTTAGAACTCAATGACTAGGTGAAGGATATTCATCCTTCTGTGCAGGGTGTGAGGAAGAGTGCAAGGGGCAGTAAGCGATGGGTCCAAATCAGCTAGCAAATCGAAGTACAAATGGTTTGATCAATTGAATTAATTCCAAGTTCTTGTTGTATTAGTATTTTTCCTCAAATGGCCATTACCCCAAGAAGGGAGCCCTTGTATGTTGTAGAATTAAATTAGTGAAACAACAGATTTTGAAGGGAAAAATTGTGTGTGCATGTGTATGAAATTGGTGCGATCATTTTGCTTCCGCCATTATATTTTATTAGGTGTTAAATTCTCATCCATGTTTTTTATTTAGTAGATATAATCTTCTAGGGAGTAATTATCAAAGGTTGTTGAGGTTAACGAACCAAAGCTCATACTTGATGAGATGAGCAAGAGAGTTGAAGAGGGAATACGTCATAAGTTTGATGAAGCCTTTAATAGAGATGAAGACAAATAAAAATTCAAAAAGGACTTGAAGATGGATAAACAAAGTTGGATGGATGGTACAATAATTCAGTTTCAAAAGGGGAAGGAATAGAAGATATAACAAGGTTGCCACAAATTTCTTAAACTTGAAGTAGAGATCATGGTTAAAGACAAAATATGATAGTATTATCTCAGAAGTGACCGCAATCAAAGATCAAGAACACAAGCTAGGGCATAGTACTATACTAGAAAGGAAGATTAATGATAATGTTGTGCATGATGGAGAAAAAACTTAAAAGGTGGAACAATATTGATATCCTCATTACTAGGAATGCCTATAATGAATACAGGAAAGTGCATATTAGTAACCTCGTTCAACGAAAATAAATGGAAGAACCAATGGAATTCATGTACTCAAAAGCCAAGGAACAAGTATATGATAAAACTAAAAACTACAACAAATTGGAAAAATGAAGATAATACATGGAATAAAAAGAAAACAACCTAATAGCATTAGATTATCAAGGATTGGCACCAATAATAGTTACAAATGGATGGATAGATAATTAAGCATGGAAAGCACTAAGAAAAAATAAGAGGAATTCTTACTATTTGAAATCATCTTAATGCTTAAAGGACAAATCTCTTAAGGAGGGAGGGCATGTTGTTCCCTTATCACAACATAATGGGTCCTATGGGTTCATCAAGGCCAGTTGAATCGTAAAAGTCGATGTAATGGATCATTGTGGTGTCTTTTATCATGTTAATTGATGCCCCTAATATTATTTTATCATATTTTAATGTACCATCCATGATTTCTAGCTTTATGACTAATTTCTATTGTATATATTTATAATGCTTTTCCAAGAAATAAAAAGAATACAAATGAGTTTTTGACAAAACATTAAGGTGCATAAGCTCAGTTATAGAGTTCACAAACTAAACCTCCATAAAACTCCAAAATAGATCATCAAAAATGAAAACTACCCATTACATAGATTTTTCAAACCTCTTAGAAAGCAATCCCCATCTTAAAAAGTCTTAAAAGGAGAGAGCTTGGATCTTTTCAACAAGCTTGTTTGGATCATGGTTGTGCTCTCAATAGATGTGACGAATGTGGATTTTAGTGAAGCTTAATTTGATTTCTTTCATGCGTTGAAAACTATCAAATACATCTATATTTCTTTGCATTCTAATTCCCCTTAGCCATTCCACCACCAGTAAATAGTATCCATAAATATTGATGACCCCGATTCCTCCTTCCAAGGATAATTTCATCAAAATAGATAAGACCTTGATTTCTTCATAGGTGATTGTGCGCCACTGCACAAAACACACTCAAATCTGATTTTGTGGAAGTCAGAAAGGTGAACCTCGATATTTTGAGGCGCCTTCACATACACATGAATACTTGATGTCTCTATTCTTGGATCTACAACAAATCAATACTTTTTCACTTCTTTGGTTTCTCAAGCAGTAGATAGGCTCGTTTAGGTTTGCAAAAGATTTCGTATGGTTATTTACATGCTCCTTGGAATAGGAATTCATTCCTAGTTAACCATACCACCCATAAAATAAAACATGGAAGAGGTCGACCGTCGATGTGCTTCAGATCTTACCTCTTGATATCCAACCAGATTTCTGATGTTTCTTCTGTGTCTTCATACCGTACCCCTTTGCCACTAGTGATAGATTTTGTAGCACTACATACCACTTCAGTAAAATAACATTGAACAGAAATTTGGTTGATGCTTGCATAATTTTCCATAGATAATGGGCACCTCCGAGGACTCTGCTAGCTTTTTTTGTAGTATATCCCATATCAAAGATTTTATTTTTATTTTCAAGAAAAAGTCGTAAGAAATCATGATATTTTAAGGGTGGCTAAAGCTTTCAAATATGCTGCCAGTTTGAAATATCCTTTTCCTCCTTTTTTTAAGAGCTGCAAGGTATCTTAGATTAACCTTGTAGTCATTTCCTATTCATTTATAACCCATACAAGACTGTTTGGTTAATCTCTTAATCTTATATAATGCAACTAGGGGGCAGAGACATATCGGTTCCACTCTAGTGCCAAATCCTTGTTGAGTCCTACCTGGCTTGCATCCTCATTGTTCCTGAAATAAAATGCTTCCAAATAAAACCAATTTTAAGAAATGTAAGAGGGCAATCAAACGTTGTGAGATGCTTGACATATGGAGGCCTCCTATCCATGACTCAGTTCGTTCCAATATGGACCTTCTGTCCGTTTCCATAATTTTCCATAGATAATGGGCACCTCCCAGGACTCTGCCAGCTTTTTTTGTAGTATATCCCATATCAAAGATTTTATTTTTTTTTTCGAGAAAAAGTCGTAAGAAATCATGATATTTTAAGGGTGGCTAAAGCTTTTAAATATGCTGCCAGTTTGAAATATCCTTTTCCTCCTTTTTTTAAGAGCTGCAAGGTATCTTAGATTAACCTTGTAGTCATTTCCTATTCATTTTCAACCCATACAAGACTGTTTGGTTAATCTCTTAATCGGGGCAGAGACATATCGGTTCCACTCTAGTGCCAAATCCTTGTTGAGTCCTACCTGGCTTGCATCCTCATTGTTCCTGAAATAAAATGCTTCCAAATAAAACCAATTTTAAGAAATGTAAGAGGGCAATCAAACGTTGTGAGATGTTTGACATATGGAGGCCTCCTATCCATGAATCAGTTCGTTCCAATATGGACCTTCTATCCGTTTGCTAGGAAAGACGATCACCAATGATTGAGAAGACTTTTAGTACCTCTTTCCATACTATAGATCATCCAGAAATCGATTTTCTAGGGTATCGTATCCAGTCCTCCGGGATTGATGGTTCAATATATTTCCACTTCATCAAACTCTGCCACAAAACTTCAATAAAGAGGACTCTCCGCATTACCTTTGTAGCCAACGATTCTAAAAATGGAGAGAAAACTTTGAATCCCCAGCTTCACTACTTCTTAGGCCTTAATGGTGTTTTCCATTTAACTAAAAGTATGCCACCATATTCTCTCATTCCTGCCCAAACATACCTGGAGCACATTTTCATTATCTTGTTTAGTATGTCTGTGGGTATTGAAGGAAAAGACGTCTGATAAATAGGTGTGACCTCAAACATGCTTCTGACAAGGGTCAGACTCCCTCTTATGAATATCCACCTGTTATATTAGAAAATGACCCTTTTTCAGTCTTTAAAAATAGCCATAGCCAGTCTTTGTAGTAGTTATTTTCCTTCAAGTGAAAACCCAAATACTTTGTAGTCTCTTCAAATTCTGTAACTTTAAATAGAAACAAAATCTTAATTCTAATAGAAGTTGGACCATCAATCTGGTGCAACGTTAAGGTTGAATTTTAAAGGTAGGTCTTTATTCATGTAGCTATACAGCATTGAAGAAGAATATTTCCTATCATTTTTGTCTCCCGGAAAGAACCATAATATCCTATACAAAGAGTATATGGGTGATAGTGAGTTCTTTGTTCACTTGAATTACTTTTATTTGTCATTCTTCGTTTAGACTCTTCAAAATTCTACTGAGAACCTTTGGCACTAATAAGAAGAGTAAAAGTGACAGGGCGCATCTTGACTAAATCCTCTTCATGGCTGGAAAAAAATAAGGTGACGCATTTATAAGGCAACGTATGATATTGTGGATATGCACTTACCTATCCAATTGACAAAGTGGATATCAAACCCTATGTGAAGCATCTTTTTAAACATGCATCTTTTTAAACAAGCATCTTTTTAAACATGAACACCTTTTCCAAATAATCCTAAATACTCCTATATATTGACACGCAGCATCTACACATGTAAGAAGTAGCAAGTAGCAAACAAAAAAAAGTTCTTTGAGATTACAGAAAACAGAAGAATATATCACATTGATAAGACAATCCCTGAAACAGGACGTTGTTTTGATTTGGAAAGAGAATTCACTGAATTTAAATCAGGAGTCTTAAAAATCAATGAATTTGTTGACGGTGGAGCAGCAAATGCTTCATATTTTTCGCTTCCCAGTAACCTATACTTTGGCTTCCCAGTAACCTATACTTCGGCTTCCGTAGATTTTTAGACAACCATTTTATTGGTGTAAATAAAAATGAGACATATTTTATTCATTATGACATATTTTACAAAACACCACAAGCCTTCGTTTTATTGAACACTAAAAATATACCTTATCCTTTGACCCTGCTGTCGCGCCAGATTCTCGGTATCTTATCTTCGTTATCCATTCTTTACAAAACCATTGGGAAGCTTTCTGGTGCTTTCTGACTCTTTGTTCTCTTGCACTGGAATCGCAGTATGGGAATGACTCTGCGCAAGTATTTCTATTGGATCTGTTTTCCAGCTCAAACTCCCTGAAATGGAAAACGTTCTCTTGTGCTGGAATCGCAGTATTGGGCTGTATGGGAATGACTCTGCGCAAGTATTTCTATTGGATCTGTTTTCCAGCTCAAACTCCCTGAAACGGAGAACAAGAAAATACTTATACAAAATTAATTAAATAACTTAAACGGTGATAACACTAAAGAAATGTCTGATCTAATTTCATGCTTTGAATAAGGAAGAACTAATTTATTTTTTAGATTATTGGGAAAAAGTTCCAATCTAGATATAAACAAACTGAAAATAATATTACAGCTTCTCAATATTTTGGTAGAAAAATAATGATATTAATAGTGCTAAATATTAATAATATTTAACACTTCATGTCAAATTTCATTTAGGACAAGTATACTTAAACTCTGATTATTAGTTGATTTCAAGTCTTGTTTTAAAGCATTTTTCCTTCTGTGTTTTTTTACCTTGCTTTTGATTATTACTTTAGTATTTTTCAACTTTTCTTAGCAAGTAGACCGTACATTATAGAATTGATGGGTCTCCTTCTTAAGTAGATAGGTGTCTTTTTGTAATTTTCACACAGTGTACAATGCCTCATAAGTACATCTTGAAGTTGACAAGCTATAGCTAAGAATTTTAACATCTTTGTTGCAATTCTTTGGCCTATAAGCTTGGATTGATGCTGTGTTTTATTAATATTTTCTAGCATCCTTTGTCTAACTTACTCTAGCTATACACTTAACACATTATGTTATGCCTTATTTTTTCAAAGCAATTATGCTAATGCCACTTTCTTACATAACCAATATATGTTCCATTATATTCTTACTTTCCCTTAGTAACCACAAAAATCGTAAGTCAAATGGTTGTAGGCTTTTTTATCCTAACAAATAATAAGTGTAGTATGACAAATCTTAAACACTAGCAAAGTTCATGCATTTAGTTTGCAAATAATCTAGTTTTTTGAATTCTTACTAGAGCTTGATTTACACATCACATAAAATTATTTTTGCTAGTGCTTGATTCCACATATAAACCAAAAAGACTTGAAAGCCAAATAAAATACCAAATATTCAAAAATATCTCATGTTATGATCCACGGCCATTGAAACAAAGGTGATGTAGGCATCTTCCACTTCAACAATATTCTAACTCCACATATAAACCAAAAAAACTTGAAAGCCAAATAAAATACCAAATATTCAAAAATATCTCATGTTATGATCCATAGCCATTGAAACAGAGGTGATGTAAGCATCTTCCACTTCAACAATATTTTAACAATGAAAATAGAAAACAAAAGACAACCGTTGTAGCTGATACTTTATTTAAAGACACTCAACAAAATCATAGCATAGCATTTGGAAAATTATTGAAAAAAAAAATAGATGCAAGAATTTTATTATTAGTAATTTATAAAAGGCATGGACAATGCACGTAATTGTTTCAGAGTGACTTACTAATTTTGAAAAATAGAAACGTGTAAACAGAGAGAGAAAAGGGTTTACGAACAAACATGTAAATGGCACTCTCATTTTCAAAGGACAAGAGCAGTCATTACACTAGCCTAGCCATTCCCTAATTTAAAAACAAAACAAAAAACACTGCAAAACGAGTATACTCATGATTTATCAGGTTAGATCTAATAACTTATAGACTTAATACAGTAGATAATAGACTTAATACAGTAGATAATAGCTCTTCAAATTTATGAGGTGTAATTCAGTAGATCTATATATGGTTTAGTTTTTAAGTGGATTTTAGGCATAAATTTATGGTAAGGAGTTGATAGTGGGTGTGTCCGGAATCTATTAATACATATGTTGATTTAATGAATTTCTATATGTGATATACATATGGATCTAAATGAGGATCTTAGAGTTTATCTAATAATGCATAGATCTGAGTTAAGAATGTGTAGATCTAAAGTTCAATACAATGTTTTTTATCTAGATTTTTATTTTTTCAATCGTCAAGATAAAATCTAAATCCAAATCACAATCACAATATACATATGTTACTCTACATATGAATTTCTTCTCAATAACTTACCTTCAGCTTGCAGAGGAGGAGTTCTTGTCGCAGTCCCTCATATATTCTTTGCATTCATTCTTTTCTCGGCCTTGAATGTTAGGAGAAATAATTCATCTCGCTTTATACAACTACTCTTTTTCCTAGTTGGGCATTGTTCTAAGAACATCATCAAGCTTTGCATCTTTCTCCTGATAATCAAAAAGACATACCTCAAGCTCTGCATCTTTCTCCTGATAATCAAAAAGACGTACCTCAAGCTCTGCATCTTTCTCCTGATAATCAGAAAGAGGTACCTCTTCTTCCTCTTCCCCTCTTATTTCTATTTATATCATTAGGGTTTTCTTCTGATACTTAAATATCTTTACTCTTTTTATTCGCGATTAGGGTTTTCTTCTTATACTTAATTATCTTTATTTTTTTATTCTCGATTAGGGTTTTCTTCATATACTTAATTATCTTTATTATTTTTATTCTTTATAAATATGATTGTCCACGAAACCCTATACTAGGGTGTTCTAAAACATCATGTTATTCTTATACTAGAGTGTTCTAAAAACATCATGTTAAATTTTAATTGGTGTAATTGTAAAATGCTAAATTTACAAAATTTTAAATCTATGTTGCTTAAAATATTTCTAACTAGTTTTGCACCTTTTATTTCTAATTTGTAATGGGACATAGACTTATTGGCATCATGCTCACTTCCATGTACATTTTGGCTATGCATTTACTCCCACTATAGTTGTTGACATCAAAGTTTTTATTAGAATGTTTGAGTTTTTGTCACCATGTCCTTCACCCGAGTTTTAAAGAAATTAAATTTGTCTATTAACATGTTCTTTTTCTTATAATTGATAGTTTATGCCTCTAATTAGTTCAAGGCCTATCATTTCCATCAACAAGATTTTATCATCATGCAACCACACTTTTAGAGTCCAATGGTTGGCCCTTCCACTCCTACTACCTACATGATTAATATTTGAATATTATTATGCACAATTAACTAAGTAGTTTCCCACCTACTTTGCCCAAAATAAATTTTGAATAATTCCATATCCAATTATTGATATTTAAATATTATTGTGCATTGCCAATAATAGATTTTGAATCAATTATATATCCAATGAGACTTTGTTTTTCATTATTTTGTTTTGTTTATTATTTGTTAGGTAAGAATCAAGGTTGTTAAACCTAGTCATGGAGCAATCTATTAAATTCTTGATTGTGACTTGTCTAAGTTAGCTCACTCTTCCTGAAGAAGACATACTAGTTTTTCACAGGGTTGTTAAACTTAGTCATGGAGCAAGCAATTAAACTCTTGATTATGACTTGTCTAGGTTATCTTATTCTTTCTTTTACTAAAGAATAAGAAGACATATTGGTTTTTCATATATCTTAATCTTTAAATTTTACGCTCTTGATTATGACTTGTTTGCGTTAGCCCATTCCTTCTGTCACCAAGGAATAAGAAGACACACTAGTTTTTCACATATCGTAATCTTTAAATTTAGTGTTTGCTTAGTCATTCCAATATTTCATAAAGACTTGCCTTAAATTTATCCATAGACAAAAAACAAAAATAATGGTATATTTACACTCCCTAGCTTATGGGAATGTAATTATGAGCATACAAAATTGGTTCCAATATATTTAGCTTATTAAAGACTACATTTCCTCTCTTTTTTTACCTTAGTATATGGCCATTTACAAATGGAAACTTAATAGTGAGTATTTTCTTGTCCCTCTTTCTCCTTTTCTACATAGTGGGATTAAGATTAACAATTAGCTTTACAAAGTCCCCAAATGGAGTGGTAGGGATGCAAAAAGGTGGGGAGGTGTGTTTTCTCCTTCCCACCAGCTTACACACGTAAGGGAGCTACCAACACACCCCATCATCATTCCTATCAAGCCAAAGCACGGGTAGCCACACTCAGTTTCTATACTCTGCATGATCGACAATTAATTTGTGTGAGCAAGGGATGTTGGTGAACATGGTAGAGGATACAAACATACCAAAGAAATTGAATGGGAGGTGTATCAGGCTGCAAGGTAAGCATGTCACCTCGAGATTTCACACCAGGGAAAATCATAATTGGTGGCAGGGGGCAGGCGTTCAAGTTAATACTACACTCATGGAGTTGGAAATTAACTCTTTTGTTTGGCATTCTAATCAATTATGGGACACCTCCTTGGGGACAAACACATTGTGTTATCTAGACGCATGGAATCTCCTCTTCCTAGGCTACCAAAGGAAGAGAGTCGTTGGCATCCTCCCCTCACCATGTATTCTGTGAAGGTGCTTGGGAATTTTGGAGTCCACTTCTGGGGGATTCTAGGGCACATCAGTTTCATTCCAAATTTTCTCCTCAACCGCCCCAGTGATTTTGCAAAGTTAGATCTATTCGGATGGAAATCTCTATAATGGTTTCATGAGAATGGGGTCATGTTGAAGGAAAAAATTTCCTACAAGATATATTCCCTCCTTGTCAAGCCGCCTCCAAAAGAAAGCAACTCTAAGAGGCATCGACATGTAATTATGTTTGGTTTGTTCATTAGCAACTCTAAGAGATTATTAGTGGGGAGCTTTATCTAGAAGAATGGTCTTGGAGCACTATTGATCAAGTGTACTAGTTTAGGGTGGCATGAGTAGAATTTCATCTACTTTGTATATAGCATTGTCACCTAGAAGTTTGTACAAACCTTAGGTTGATAAATAGAGTTGAGAAGCCCTTGGGAGTTGCACCACTCTTAGTGCAATACCAAGGCTCACCAATATGTTTATGCCAAATAATCTAGGAGTGTTGTGAATAGGAAGAACACACTGAGGTGTTACTTGTTTTTTGTTGAAGCAAGCGTTGATCCTTCTATTTCATTAAATCAACAGAAAAACTACATATTGTACAAAGCCCCGTCCTTAACCAGAAAATGGGAAACTGAAATCCTTTCAAAGATCAAGACCCCCCAATCTGCTAAGGTGATCAACTTACATAATGAGAATAAACATGTAAAGGCAAGACAAGCCCCCACTCAAACTAACGGGAAAAACAAAGTCTCCTAAGCCCACCCACAATAATAGACCCTACTGACAACGCAAAAACCACACACCACTAAAGAGTGGGAAAGCGCTCCAAAAGGAAAGAGAGGACAGAGCCCACCTAGCCCCACAACAGCACGATCGATCCAAATCGTTAATCTAGGGCGTCGAATCCAACGGCCGGAAATCAAATTGCATGGCCTAACACTACCGAGGAATAGTGCGCGATCAAAGGTGGTTTCAAAGTCTACCACCTGCCACGTGTAACAATCTCTATGGAATCGCTCCCACAATAAAAAAAACCATTAACCACTGATGAAACGCGCGATCACCAAAAAACCGTGCAAGCCAAGTTTGCTGAGCCCGAAAACAGAAAAGGGGAAGACATCCGGCAGCCTGAAAAATGAACCCTGCAATTTGAATGTTCCTGCTACAGAACCGAACTCCGGTAAGGTACTTTTGTGGGAAAAGACCTAGCACCTTTTCAATCAAAGAATTGTGCATCCCTTCCGACTCCCTCCAGGGTAAAATGAAACCAAATTTTGCTTTTCTGTCAACCATGTGCATGCTGGAAGGAAAACGAATACTGACTGGAGAACTCAATCCAGCCTGATTTCTAAATATTCCTTTATCTTTTGTGGCTTGTTCTTCGCAGAGAACTTTTATTCTATTTTGTGGTGTTTCCTGCCACTTTTTCGCCATTTCGCCATCAGTATTATTCACCCCTTGATTGGCAAGAAGATCTGCAAGTTTGTTGGCCGATCTACGAACGTGATTGAAACTCACCGTTTGATGCTTCTGGAGGTGAACGTGGATTCTTTGTTAGACCTGTATTAATTTCTAATATGTAGAGACTTTCTCTGGTCGAGATCCACCATTGATTTTTTTCACAGAGTTAATGGTGATCTTTGAGTCTGCTTCAACAATGACATTTGAAACATGGTACTGGATCAGAAACTCAAGACATTGTTCCATAGCCATTAATTCTGCCATATTATTTGTGGCTCGTCCCAAATGATAGTGAAAGATAAATATGATACTGCCATTATCATCTATTAAAACTCCTCCGAAACTTGCTGATCCCGGGTTGCCTTTTGAAGCCCCATCGATATTATATTTTAGATAGCTTTTCGGAGGAGGATGCCAGAAGTCCTTCTTTGTCTCAATAATTATGTTCTTCTTGCTAAGTCCTTGGGGAATAATTCCTTCCATTCCCAGTTGTCTAAGAGTTCTGAGCTCAACCTCAGAGGGGGGATTTTTAGGGAGATTGCGAACTGAGATACTCACAGTCTCCTTGAGCTGTTTTAGGATTAGATCAAAAAGTCCTAGAGGAATAACCTCTTCGTTCTTAAAAATTCTTTTATTTCTTTCTTTCCAAACATTCCAAATAACGAAACTTGGTGTTAAGGCCCAGGCTAATTTAAGGTACTCATTCTCCAAATAGTTACCTCTCCACTTTATTAGGGTATTTGTGATACTTCTCATGTCCCTGTCTGTTTGATGGAAAATGGTGGAGAAAGAATCCCACAACCAGGTGGTGTAGGAGCAGCTGTTAAGAATGTGTTCCATGGTCTCCTCCTTCTCTTCACAGAGTCGACATCTGGAAGGCCCCATTACCCCTCTTTTCCTGATGTTGTCCCACGTTAAAATTTTCTTATGATAAACCAACCACATGAAAATCTTGATCTTTATCCAACCTTGGTGCTTCCAAAGGTGCTTCCGGGTATTTTTTGGAGCACTAGAATCAAGTTCCAGAAGAATACTTTAGCTTCCTTGAGATTAAAGGTGCCTATATTGTTATTGCCCCATCTCAATTGATCCTGCCCCTCTGTTGCTAAAATCATTCTTTGTTTCAGCAAGTTCTCTAGAGCCTCTGATTTTATCTAATGGGGTTGTCATCTCTGCCCTCCATTTTCCTCCATCTTCTCCATTTTCTGGCGTTTTGAGTAGGATCCCAGAAATCCTTAACTTTGTTTAACCCTTGGACATCTGTTTTTTGTTTGAGGCTTACAAATTCCTCTGATAACAACATAGATTCTTGTTGCCATTTGTCTTCCCAAAAGAGTGCAAGATCTCTTGCTCTAATTCCCCAAAAACTGTGATTTTGAACTAGACTTCTATTTTCCCAGGCTCTGTTCCAGATGTGAGATCCTTTTAAATTCCCAGACATCCTTATGAGTTCATTAGTGTGCCAAGAGTTGGGATATTTCTCTTTCCATATCCTTCCCCATTGTGTTGTTGGCTCTTGAACCCATCTCCACCAAAGCTTGGCTCCAAGCACTTTGCTGAGAATCTCCTGATCATCCAAACCTAGACCCCCATGACTTTTAGGTTTACAGATTTTGTCCCAAGAAACCAGGGCCCACTTCTTCTTTGTTTCTTCCTTACCCCAGAGGAAATTTCTTTGTATATTCTTGAATTGTTCTAAAACCCCTTTGGGAGCTGGGAGAGCTGATAACATAAAAACCGGGATGGATTGTAAAACCGCCTTTGTCAGAACAAATCGGCCAGCTAAGTTCAAGACCCTAAAGGTCCAATTTATGACTTTGTCCTGCATCTTGTTAAGCACTTGTTCCCAGGTACTTTTATGCATAGGTTTGGCTGTGAGTGGGATTCCCAAATACTTTGTGGGGAGGGAATCCCTTTGGAAGCCAAGAATTCTTGAGATATTTCTCTGAATAGCAATATTAGTATTAAAGAAAAAGATTTTTTATTTGGAGAGATTGACTTCCATACCTGTAGCCATGGAAAAATCCTTCAGGATTTGATTATAGGAAGAAGCTTCTTTGACTGTGGGGATTCCTTGTAGCATGGTGTCATCTACAAATTGTTGGTGAGTCAGATCTTGACCATTCTCAGATAAATGAAGACCTTTAATTTTGCCCAAATCCTTAGCATTTTTAATGGATCTACCTAGTCCTTCCATCATGAGGATAAAAATAAAGGGAGAGAGTGGGTCTCCCTGCTTGAGGCCTCTCGAAGGAATGAAGATCTCTGAGGGAGAGCCATTCACCAAAATTGAAAAGCTGGATGAAGTTACCAGAGCCATGACCCATCTGACCCAGTTGTGATCGAAACCAAAAGCAGTGAGAACTTTCCTCATGTAATTCCAATTCACCTTGTCATAAGCTTTGGCAATATCCAATTGCATGATCGACCCTGCCTGCTTTTTACTGGTAAGCGTATGAACCACCTCATGGGCTTGGATAATGTTATTTAAAATTTGTCTACCCTCCACATAGCCTCCCTGTTCCTCTGATACTAAGTGAGGAAGGAGAGGTCTTAGTCTATTGGCAACAACCTTGGATATTATCTTGTAAACTACATTACATAAGGCTATGGGTCTATACTTATTTTCCATTTGCGCTAAATCATGTTTGGGGATCAAAGAGATGAAGGCGGTATGGAAGGCTTTCAGGATGGTATTGTTACACCTGGAATCCTCCACCACATTCAGAATATCCTGTTTGACAATATGCCAACAAGTTTTAAAAAAATCCACATTGAAACCGTCCGATCCTGGTGCTTTACAATTATGCATCTCTTTGAGAACTTCGCTTATTATGCATCTCTTTGAGAACTTCGCTTACTTCCTCTTCGATGACCGGTCTATTGAGGTTAAAATTGTCCTTTCTAGAAACCAACTTAGGGATATGCCTTATCATTTCCTTAATGGAATAATCCCTATTTGGATTGTTTTCCCGAGTGATGTTTTGGAAATATTGAGCAAACACAACTTCAATATTTCTATGAGTGTTCTGAAGCTCCCCATTCTCGTTATTTATCGAAGAGATTTTGTTGTGTGCTCTATTAGCTATGGTGGACCTGTGGAAAAATTTTGTGTTCCTTTCTCTTGAGCCATTGAACTCTAGACTTTTGCCTCCAAAATATTTCCTCTTGTTTGCATAAATTTTCCCATTCTTGATGATGTTT
>APFE031281978.1:262493-310539 GCA_000404065.3 Pinus taeda | reverse complement strand
AAAAAATATATATATTTTTAAAAAATCGCTCCCGGATTTGCTCCCAAACCGGGAGCTTCTGAAAATGGTCGCTCCCGCTCCCGCTTCCGCTCCCGCTCCCAAGTAACATAGGGTCACCAACACTCTGGTTACCTTCTAGTGGTGTATGAACAATGTCTTCCAGAGGTAGTTGAGGAGATTTGTGCTGGTTTTCTTCGATGATATTTTGATTTACAACAAGATTTGGAAAGAACATCTCTAGCACTTGGAGGAGGTGTTGCATATTCTAGAGGAGCAACAATTTTATGCCAAACTGTCCAAGTGCGATTTTGGCCTAACATAGATGCTCTACTTAGGGCATATCATTCGTGCAGATGGGGTGAAGATCCATGAGGAGAAGATACGGGCTATTCGTGATTGGCCAGTGCCCAGAGATGTGATAGTGCTGAGGGGTTTCTTAGGTATATGCACTTACTACTAGAAGTTTGTCAAGGGGTTTTCACAGTTGGTAGCACCCCTGACAGATTTGACCAAGAGAGGGGCTTTTGCATGGACTAATGGGGCACAGGCAGCCTTTGATCACCTAAACGAGGTGATGAGCAGTTGTTCGGTTTTAGCACTTCCGGATTTTTCCTAACCCTTCACCGTGGAGTCTAATGCATCCAAGGAGGGAGTTGGAATAGTTCTATCACAGGATCGGCACCCCATTGCTTTCGAGAGTCAAAAGCTCTTACCACATGAGAGGTCATATTTTATAAATGACAAAGAGATGTTGACCATCATGCATGCATTGGCCAAATTCTGACAGTATTTGATGGGCAACAGGTTTCGGGTGAAGACTGATCACAATAGCCTTCGTCACTTCATGGGGGAGCAGGTCCTCAACAATAGGCATCAAAGATGGGTCAACAAGGTGCAAGCCTATGACTTCGATATAGAGTATGTGCGAGGACAACAAATGTGGTGGCCGATGCTCTATCATGGAGGCCCACACGTCTATCACTCATGCGCATCTGCCATCATTGGAAGGCCCGGCTATTGGTGGAGTACTTCAAGGACAGGAGGGCGTGTGAGATTCTGGAGGGTACCCATGCAGATGAGTGCTACTGAGTGATGGACGAGGTCATCTACTATAAAGGGCGCATATTTCTGGTGCCCAACTCGCAGTTAAGGGAGAGAGTGCTCCAGGCAGCACATGACTCACCACTGTCAGGGCATCAGTGGTTCCGGAAAACATACATGGCAGTCAGGGAGAGATTCACATGGAAGGCCCTCAAGGGGGACATGTGAAGCACGTACAAGAGTGTGAGGCATGTCAGCGGAACAAGGGGGAGTTGATTCACCCTACTAGATTGTTACAACCACTTCCCATCCTCGAGGGGAAATGGGAAAGCATATCCATGGATTTCATCACAGGGCTCCTTGTAGTGCAGGGCAAGGACTGCATTTATGTAGTGGTCAACCGGTTGACCAAGTATGCCCACTTTTTCTCCATCCCCACCAGGTATTTGGCTGCACAAGTTGCAGAGTTGTTCTTTAGGGAGATCTTCCAGTTACACGGGCTTCCTAATAACATTGTGAGTGACGGGGATCGTAGGTTCATGGGAGGCTTCTGGCAGGAGCTTTTCAGGTTGGTCAGTACCGAGCTCACACCTAACACGAGATACCACCCTGAGACAGATGGCCATACGGAGCGAGTTAATCAGTGACTGGAGGGGTATCTGAGGAACTACGTGACTGGACAACAAAGGACTTGGATTTGGTGGCTACATTTGGGCGAATACTGCTACAACAATGCCCATCACATGTCCATTGGTATGACTCCTTTCCGTCCCTTGTATGGATCGAATGCTTTATCTTTTGTTGATGTTGTTTTGGAGACATCAGGGCCCCAAGGGCCAAGGATTAGATCCAAGAGAGCTAAGACACCCTCAAGGCTCTCAAGGATAACTTAACAACAACACGGAACCAACAGAAGGTGTATGCAGATCAGCACCAGACTGAGAGACATTTCGAGGAGGGGGATTTGGTGTACCTTCGGTTACAACCGTACAGGCAGTCCAAGTTGAAGCAGAAGGGGGCCGAGAAGCTACAACCCCGCTTTTATGGGCCATATCAGGTGATCAGGCGAGTTGGGGAGGTAGCCTGTGAGTTAGAGCTTCCTCTAGCGAGCAAGATTCACAATATATTCCATGTCTAGTGCCTTAAAAAGGTGTTGGGGCAACAGGTGACAACAACAGTAGAGTTACCCCCATTAGATGATGAGGGCCACTTGGTTTTGGAGCTTGATACCATCCTGGAAAGGAGGGAGAGGAAGCTGAGGAGTAGGACCATCAGGGAGTTCCTGGTACGCTAGAAGAACTTGCTGGATGAGGATGCCACATGGGAGGGTGAGCACATTTTGGAGCACCTAGCTCTAAAGTTGCTTGAGGGAAAGCAACATTTGGGAGGGGAGTACTGTCATGTCCCTTCCCAAATACATTTGTAACAGGTTTATCTCTACACAATTTTGCACATTGTTGCCAAGGAAAAGGACCCAGCAATTTGGACTTAGGGACTTAGGAGAAACTTCGGCTAAATCAGATTGCTAGTGGAAGGTGGGGGGCACCCATGTGGGAATTCGAACTAGGCCATTCAAATGGCTTGGAGGGAATTTGAATAGCTGATTGGAGGGGCCCACATGAGGCAAGGAATGCCCACAAAGTCATAAGGAGGAGGAGGCTCTCATTTGGTAATTCATTCATCTTTGTGCATCGAATTTACTTGACTATTTGCTCAAGCTACGTAGCCAAGTCAATTGGCTATTCAACCACGAATCTCTCAAGTGGGAGATTCAACCTTACCTTCGAGGGACTTCGAATGCCACCCTAGGAAGGGAGTTCCATAGCATTTTCAGGAGTTTCGGGGAGTATCTACAACACAGTCACTCAGCCATCTTCAAGGAGTGCATATTTTTGGGCCAACAATCAAACACGCAGAGGGAGATAAAGCCACCTTGGATCATCCAATTGCCGGAGGAGCCAAGTAACCTGAAGGATAGTATTGGGCCAGCATTCAGTGAGAGTTTTGGAGCCAGAGAAGCCACCAACCCAGCGATTCGAATTCCAGGCCTGGGAGACAGCATAGAGGGCCAGTTCAGCAATTTCGTGGGGCATGAGGGCAAGCGCTACAGCCCAAAAACTCATCTGGGAAGGCATGAGATTTGTAGGAGGGAACATCTCACAGTTTGGGGGACTTTTCAGGAGGTTTTACAGCCTTAATCCAGCAGGTCGAGTTTTGCAGTTGTAGACAAGGTTGGGCTCCTTGGGGGTCGAATTGCAAAAGTCTGAACCAACTCAATTCCTTCACGGGTTTTTCTGGGTTTAGCCCAAGGAGCAAGGAGCTGAAATCTCATAATTTTCTGAGCGCGGGAAGTAGTGATTCTAGCCCTTCGAAGTCAATTGACATAGTAGTTTTCTGGGCATCGCAGTTCAGTTTGGTGCAGCAGTTGTAGCAGCTTTCAACTCATCATTTGCTCACCTAGGTTTTGTCATGCTTGTCCATTGAGACAAGCGCAAATGCAACACTCTATTTTACTATTGTATTTGCCCTTGAAG
Source organism: Pinus taeda (assembly GCA_000404065.3). NCBI lineage: Eukaryota > Viridiplantae > Streptophyta > Pinopsida > Pinales > Pinaceae > Pinus > Pinus taeda. Next base: position 306,964 of record APFE031281978.1, on the reverse strand, counting down.
AAGTAATAAAATGGCTTAGCAGTTCACTATTTCTAGTGTTTTCATGGGTGCTTAATATCTATTTCGTTTTTCTGGTCACTGAATTGTTTGCATGCTTGGTATATCACTTATATTCCTGTTTAGGAACATTATCTAGGATCAAGTCATGTTTTAATCTTATCCGTGATTAGAGACTTAATCTCAGACGTTGAAGTCTCAACGAGAAAAGTATAAGAACGAGGCTTGGGGTTCATTAGAAACACACAAAGAGATTGAGGAAATCGATTTTTTGAGGTGAGAAGTTCTCAAGAGGAAAATCGATTGGGGTGATCTTGCAGTAGATGGGCAGTGAGAATCTGGGAGAAGGAATTTCTGGAGAATACAAGGCAGAGAGAGGACAGAAAGATGTCCAGAGGAGAGTTGACACAAAGGCAGTGCAGTCAGTGAGGGGAAGTCAAGTTTCTGCAGAGGGAATTCGAAGTTCATTCGCTGAAAGCCAGGGTGTGAGACTAGAGGCAAGAAAGTCGATTTCTCAGCTAGCAGAGGATCCAGAGCAGAGAGGCAGTGTAATACCCAGGAGGGGTGATCCCGAAGCTGCCCAGGGTGATGCAGAGGCCATCAGAAGGTGACGCAGAGCCTCCAGAGCTGAGGATCAGTGACTGATTCTCCAATGACAGGGTGAGATTATTTCACCAATCTTTTGTCCATTATTTTCTCTGTAAAGGATTGCTAGTTGAGCGTCCTAGATTTGTATTCAAAATTTTCTCTTGTGTAATAATATACCCTCTGAGTTGCTACACCAGTTTTCCCACATTGTGTTTTTTCGGGGACTATTTTGTCCAAAAGTAATTGTCCTATGTATCTTGTTCTTTGCTCAGTTTTTTGTTTCATGTAATCAAATATTAAAGTAGTGTAGGCTGCAGAAGTAATTTGCTTCAGTATTCAGAGAATAGCTTGATAATGTATATTAAAATCAAGTAGGTGAAGTAGATTCAGATTTGTTGTAGTAGGGTTTCCTTGAGGACTAGGAATTTTCTCATGTAGACCACGTCTTTGGCCTTCTATTAATCCAAACTATTTTTCTTTACTGAATAGATAATGTTCTAGGTGCCCTAGTTCCTTTCACACATTCATGAACTAGCCATTGGCCAAAGGGAATGAATGACCACATTCATTAATTGATCTCATCTAACACAGTAAATTGGCAACTAGACAGTCAACTCCTTTATCATCCTATCTCCACTACCAAAGATATCTAAAATTCATGTTCTTCTAGAAAAAACACTTTGAATTGGGTCCACCTAGTGCAACCTCTCTAACACTTGAGAATATCTTTTGAATCATTGCTCTTCTCATGGACACGTCTAGTTGAAAATAGCAGCTAGTGAAGGTCTTCTTGACTCATGCCTTAGTCAAGAAAGACAACAATCAGTCCTTCCTTTAGCATGTGTCAGACCAGGACTCAAGAGGTAACTCCTCAAATGTAATCGTATTATTCATTCAGATTGTTCATTATTATATACAAGAGGGAGTGACTGTTCAGTTCATCTCGCGATGACTCTCCATTTTCTCTATTATTTAGTTACACTAATTACATTTGTGCACCCATTCCCTATGATTAGGTCTCAACATTCCCCCCTTAATCTGAAGGGATGTTGGTGAGTCTAAGCATCATTCTAAATCTTTCAAGCTTTTCTCTTCCAAGCGCTTTGGTGAAAATGTCTGCAATCTACTCATTAGTGGAACAATGGCGAAGATGGTTTGTTTTGGCCTCAACATGATGTCGAATGAGCTGATATTTTGTATTGATGTGCTTCGTTCGATCATGGAACTTTGGGTACTTGGCCAACTTTATTGCTGAGGTATTGTCAATCATGAGTGGAGTCAATTGTACTTGTTTTAGTTGCAAATCTTCCAGAATTTTCTTGAGCCACAATTTCTTTTGTTGCATCAGTTGCTGCCACATATTCTACCTCTGTTGTGGAATCTGTTGTAACTGATTGTTTGCATGATCTCCAGGAGACATCTCCTAATCCAAGACTCATAGCATAACCCGAAGTAGATGCCCTAGTTTCTTTGTCTCCATCGAAGTCTGAATCAAAGTATCTAATCAAGCTGAAGTCGCCCACCTGTGTATACTTGATTCCAAAGTCTTGAGTTCCCTTCAAATACTTTAGAACTCTTTTTGCAGGAAACCAATGTCCCTCACAAGGCTTTTTCATAAACCTAGAGAGGATTCCAACAGCAAACGAAATGTCTGGTCTGGTAGTAATTAGGTAGTTGAGACTTCCTGCAAGTTGTCTATACTTTGTTGCATCCTCAAATTCTTTTCCTTCAATGGATGTGAGTTTTAAGTTTTGTTCCATTGGAGTAGTCAGAGGATTGCATTCAGTCATGCCAAACCTATTCAACAGATTTGCAATGTACTTCTTCTGAGAAAGGAATATGAACTTCGGATGCTGAGTTACTTAAATACCAAGATAGTAATGAACATAGCCCAAATCAGGCATTTCAAAACCTTTCCTTGATTCCTTCTTTATGGATGCAATGTAGCTCCCATTATTCCCTGTCATCAAAAGATCATCTACATATACCACAGGATATACAACTGTTTTGTCAACCTTCTTGACAAACAAATTTGCATCATCAAGATCATAATGTTTGAAATTGAGTTTCAGAAGATGCTTAATTAGTTTTTCATACCAGGCTCGCAGTGCTTGTTTGAGGCCATACAAGGATTTCACAAGTTTGCATACTTTATGTTCATGTCCTTTTACAGCAAATCCTTCGGGCTGGGACATAAAAACATTTTCTTTTAGATCTCCATTCAAGAAAGCAGTTTTTACATCCATTTGATGGACTTTCCAACCATTCTGAGCTGCTAGGGAAAAGAGTGTTCGGATGATAGCCCATTTTGCTATGAGGGCAAAAGTCTCCTCATAATCGACCCCTTCCTTCTGTGCAAAACCTTTTGCCACAAGCCTGACTTTGTGCTTGTCAAGTGAGCCATCAACTTTATACTTGTTCTTGTAGACCCACTTGCAACCAATTGGTTTGGTTCCCAATGGAGGATCAACTAGCTTCCAAGTGCCATTCTTTATCAAAGGCATCCTACTCCATTGCTTCTTTCCATTCATCATGAGAAGCAGCTTCTTTGAAGGAAGTTGGTTCAAAATCTATAGAAAAATTCAATTCACAATCATAAGAAACATCCATATCAACAAGTGAATCAGAGTCATCTACATCACCTCCATTTTGTCGGGTTGAAGTTCTAGTTCCTGTCTTTCCAACCTCGTCAGGATGAACACTTTCAAGTGTCTTTGTCAACCAGTTTGGGGGACCTTTCGAAGATGGTCCAGGTTGCTCCGTTGATTGAGTTCGGATTGAATCAAGATTGAGTCTCCCAATTCTGTCAATCACATCACTCAAAGTAATATCCGTTGTTGGAGTTTCATGCGGGGGAGAGAGTGCTTCAGAAGAAGATTCCGCGGGTTGATCTAGTATAGGAATCCCCCCTTCAAGACATGGAATCTAATTATCAAATTCTTGAAATGATTTTGCATTTGCGAATCTATCCAAGCGATCAAGTTGCCGCTCAACAACATTGTCAGCTTTGGATGATTCAAGAAAGATTACATCTCTAGATACAACAAACTTTTTATTGACTTCATCATAGAGACGATATGCTTTGGAGGTGTTTGAATACCCTAGGAAGATACACTTACGACTTCGTGCACCAAGTTTGTTTCTATGTACCTTTGGTATCAAGGCATAACATGTGGAACCAAAGACCCTGAGATGCTTTATCGAAGGAATGTGCCCATACCACATTTCATAAGGAGTCTTGTTTCTAATAACATTAGATGGACATCTATTATTTACATATACAACACATAGAACTGCATCAGCCCAAAACATCATTTTTCATTTTTGAAAAACATCATGGAGCGCACCATATTTAAGATTGTCCTATTCATTCTTTCAGCTACTCCGTTCGGTTGGGGATTATAAGGCACAGTTGTTTGATGTTTGATCCCATGTTGGCGAAGATAGTTTTTAAGTTCATTTGAAGTGTATTCTTTTCCATTATCAGTGCGAATAGAGCCAATATGAGATTGTGCATCATTTTCAATCCATGTATGAAAGTTCTTGAATGTTTGAAAAGCATCAGATTTTTCCTCAATATATAAACCTAACACATTCTGGTGTAGTCATCAATAAATGTCATCATATATTTATTTCCATTTGTAGAAGGAATAGGCATTGGACCACATAAATCTGAATGAATGAGTTCAAGTTTTCTATGTGCTCTGGAATGTGAATCAAAAAAGACTGTTTGCTATGCTTTCCTAGAATGCAAGCATCACATGATAAAGTTTCCTAGGAATTGTAGGCAAACCAGTAACACCATTTTTCTTCAACAAGCGGAGGCTGTCATAGTTCAAGTGTCCAAATCTAGCGTGCCATAATAAACTTGATGGAAATGTACCTTCTTCGTAATGAGAATTGTATGAGAAATTTTGTGCACGAGCAGAGGTACCATGCAGCTTGAGAAGCTGTTCTTCTTCTATCCCCGTCATGACAAGTGAGTGGTCTGATGCTTTTCTCACCTCAAGCTTGCCATCAAACATATAAATGGAGTGTCCTTTCTGGCAGATGTGGACCAAGGACAACAAGTTTCTCCTCAGTTGTGGGAGATATAAAACATGATGCAGAAGAAAGTTTGGAAGACCCGGCAATTTAAGCCTGATTGTACCAAGCCTTGATGGCTTGAGTTTTGATTTGTCTGCAAGTATACTGCTCCATCAACATTGTCAGTAATTCTTCAAAAAAATCTCTTCTAAAAGTCATGTGGGAAGTTGCTTTTGAATCAAGCAACCAATCATTTTTCCAAGAAGCAAGTGAAGCATTAAATAAGTCTTCATTACTCCAATATTACAGTGTGCCACAACATAGTGAGTGGATTCAGGTGCTATACCTTTCTCTTTTTCATTAGTTTTACCTTTGGGTTGGTTTCTTTCATGCTCAATTCTGTCCCAAGGCAACTTGCATGTGGATGCATCATGTGATCCATCTCTTTTGCAACATATGCAGTGCAAATCTGAGTTTTCTCCTTGAGAGTGTCTGCCCCCCTTGCCTCTGAAATTTCTTGCTCTTCCTCTTCAACCACCTCTACCTCTCGAAGAATCTTGAGCAAGATTCTTCTCTCTATGTGCAAGGCACATAGCCTCTTCAGAAGACTGAGTTGTCTTCTTCCCAAAAGCTTTCTCTCTTTCAACAAATTTTTTCACAAGGGAGTCAAAGGTAATATCTTTGAGGTTTCCATTTGCTTGCAATGACTTAAGATAATTTGAGTGAGTGGGATAAAGTGCCTTGAGAAAAGCTATCAAAGGAATGTCCAATTCAACATTAGTGACTTTGATATCATGCATAATAGATTTTATTTCTAATGCAAGAGCAAGAGGATCATTATTTGGTAATTCAAGGGTGAACAATTTAATCATGAGTTGAACAATTTCAAGTGCAGAGTGTGAGTCATAAAGTTCCTTTAGTTTTTGTAAGGCTTCGAAAGCATTTGAAAATGGTGAAATATGGCGACTCACCTCTTCATTTACTGATGCTGCAATGAATGCATAAGCCTTGTTGTTCTTATTTTCTCAAATGGCGAATTCCTTGTTTGAGGTAGGTTGTTCTGTCTCTTTGTCTTTGTTTCCAACACACACTCCTTTCCACAACTCATTATAAATGAGAGTGTTTTTGATTTTCCGAGACCACTCAGAATAGTTCTCCTTCCCATTGAGAACCGCTCCCACAACAGATATCAATGAGTGCATTTTAAAAATATGTGCTATGTAAAAAAAATGACGCAGGAGGTTGACAAAAATGAGGTGGTAGTCTGTAATTCGACCACTGATTAACTTTGTAACCAATCAGCTGCGCTTAAATCCGGTTATGTATGTGGATTTTCCCCTTAAGGGTCTCGCTTATCTGACCAATCAATGTCGGTCCCTCGTTGACTTCTCCTTTTATCAAGCACTTCAATCCGCGTCGTTGATCTCACTTCTCCAGATCCAACAGATATTGCGTCGTCCACTCACCAACTAACCCGGACGATCTTCAACATCGATGTGACCCGTCCAATCGAACGGTTGTCGCATAATCTCACGTGAAATCTTGCACGACCGATATCAGGTCGAGAGCACGCTAGAAAAGTGGTTTTCCCGTGCTATGTGTCGCCCTCTAAGGTTAATCGCGTGAATTTTAGGAATACCATTTACAACCTTTAGAACGCACAAGATACCGCTTCCCACTTATCAATACCACCCACGTGCTTAATTCATTCTTTTAATAAAGGCGCTTAAGGAAAGGTTTAGCGCTTAAACTCAGTATTAACGCTTAACACTAATTCACTGTGATTTATAAATAAATTGTATGAACAGAGAAAAATACCCGATTATGGTCCAGAATGCTGATACGCAGTCATAAGAGAATTTCATTCATCGCACCCATGTTTAACACTATGAAACCGAGAGAGTGATGAAACCATGAGAGGTATATCGGTAGGCAGCATGCATGCAGGTGTGGGAGTGATACCTCAACTGCACTTCTGGAGCCGAACGTCTGCAGCAATTGCGAGAGAGGGGAAAATTTGCAGAACGGTTATCAAATTCTTGAGAGGGGCACCCCTGTGGAGTGGTTGCAAGAGGTCAGTGTTGCAAAATAGGAAGAACATAGGTAGAAGGGAGTTACAAAGCAGAGAGGGAAGCCAAAAATGGCACTAGCTCCACTACCATGTCAGACCAGGAGGTAACTCCTCAAATGTAATCGTATTATTCATTCAGGTTGTTCACTATTATATACAAGAGGGAGTGACTATTCAGTTCATCTCTCGATGACTCTCCATTTTCTCTATTATTTATTTACACTAATTACAGTTGTTCACCCAATCCCTATGTTTAGGTGTCAACAGTGTGCACGAGTTCGTGGTGATAGGATGAGTTCATTGTTGAAGAATAATGTAGCTATGGTCGACATTTTTCATTACCAAAACATGAAGAAGTTAATTTGTTGTCATCTACAAGTTGGCCCAACAGGACCTATGAGTTAGCTCCATTAGGGCTTATTAGCCCATGTGTGACTCATATAAACACAACCTCATTGGCACTCATTTGGCACCATCGCATCTCAAGCTTCGATTTGCAATTGAAGGAGAAATACCACTCTTGCGAAGAACAAAAAAGAGGACTATTATAGCTGTATTGATTTTCTTTTGGTGACTACATTGATTGAAGTTTGTCTTGGGATTATTGGCATCAATTCTACCACAGATCTAATCTCTTTGAAGGCTGAATATTTCTGAAGAGCTCGTTGACTCTTGGGACTATGATTTCGCTCCTTTTGTAAGACATTGACCTAGGCTGACTGAGTGTTTTGACAATGATTCTGGGCTGAGCTTTTGTGGATGATTCGTTGACCTTTATGAAGAAACTTTAGACCATTTTCAACCTCATACTTCAGTGACTGCAGGCTTGAGTTTCGGCCTTATTGTGCATACTAATATAGTGATCTTGGAGCTAATCTTTCTCTCTATATCAACAAACTTTGATTGGTGTTGCTCATTGAAGACTAATTTGGATTTGTTGAAATACTTTGATGTACTTTTGATGGACAAAATCTCTCATAAGGAAAGAATTTTGGGTTTTCCCCTTGTGGGTTTTACCCAACCTGTGAGCCTAATCTTGGTTTCTCTTATCTCTTATTGTTTATTGTCTATTGTGATCTCTATCTACTGCTCTTGTTGAAGAATTAATGGTTGAAGTTTTTCATGTATAGCTAATTGTTGGTTAAAGTATATAGAAGGAATTGTTTGCGTCAATAGAAGTAGTTATCAATTGTGAAAAACTATTCTAGTCCTAGCTACACTAGAATTTCAATATTCATGGAGAAGTTTAATTCATATGCATAGTTGGAGGCTCAATTATGTGGCTGTCCAAGTGCGAGTTCAAATTTAGAAGAGTAGAAGTCAGAGCTTCAAGTTCTAATTGATGCAAGGACGAGTTGAAGAGTCAGTTCGACTTAGTTAACAAGTCAAACTCAACTCGTGTTCTAAGTTTAGGTTTTCCAGATATAGCATGCTCGAATTGCTTAAAAGGAGGAAGAAAGGCACAATTGTATCATTATTGTTTGCACGAGTTTGTGTGAGGAGAGCTTCTTGCTAGGAGTGTGTATCAAGGAGCCTGTACACATATTTGAGAGAGAGAATTCCTTGTAGGTTTGCGCTAGGATTTGAGGGTAAATTCCTAAAGAACAAGCACCTAATTTGCATTAGGAAATAGGAGATTTCCTGTGCTAGGAAATAGGGAGACACTGTGCAAGGAAAGAGGAGTTGGTTTAGGGTTTCTTGCAGGGAGTTTCAAGCTTAGTGTAATCATTGAGAACAGTGAGTTTTCTATTGAAACAAATTGCCTTGTAAAGAGATATTTGCTCAATTTCTTTCAATAAAACTCTACAGCAAGGAGAGGGTTTTCCCAATTGGGTTCCCTAGAAAAAATTTATTGACTGTTATTGTGTGACTATGTTTCTTTATCTATGTTTTTATTCTACTACTTATTTAGAGTAGAGAAATTCTGTCTTCGTGAATCGAAGTTAGTTTTAGTTTGTTCATTCAACTAGTTGTAAAATTTCAAGGAAAATCTACATGGTATCAAAGCAAAGAATAGCGTAAAGACCAGCACCAAGAAGATCATATTTGTGAAGAACAAAGATCAGATTTGTGAAGAGCAGTTCTTCAGACAAGGAGGATGGTGTACCAAGGAGTGAGAGCAGATCATCGTTTAATGAAACATCGAACTTCTCCTCTTGGAAGTAAAGGATCACAATAGTGTTGGAGGATAATGGGTTAGGAGAGTTTATCAAGAATTAAATCCCGCCACCTCAAGATCCCCAATAGTTGGCCCAACATACTAAGAATGATATCAAGGCAAAGAGGATTATTCTATAGGGGATAAAAGAACATATTATTCCTCATCTCTATGAGAAGAAGAGAGCGTATGAGATGTTCAAGACCATCTTTGATTTGTTTTAGGGTACCAGTGAAGCTAGGAAGTTAGATCCCAAGGAGAAGCTAAGGAGTATCCAGATGAGACAATGAGAGTCCACTATCACATATCTTTTGAAGTTCACCCAAGTTCGAGATGAACTAGGTGGTGTGGGTGTCACTATACCAAAGAGTGATCTTGTAAGCTTTGCACTACTAGGACTTCATAACTCTTGGTATGGTTTCATGGATGTAGTGAGTGGCATAGAAAACTTTCCCAGCTGGGAAAGGTTATGGACTGACTGCATTTAGGAAGAGATTCGAAGAGGGACCCGAGATGGTAGATTAGCAATGATAGAGGACAAGGAGAACTTTGCTCTGGCAAGCAGGGCCAAGGGCAAGAAAGGCAAAGGGAAGGTCGAGTACAGTGAGAAGGGTGAGAAGAAGAAAAAGGATCTAAGATCAATCAAGTGCTTCCACTGCCATGAGTTTGGGCACTATGCTACTAAGTGTCCAAATCAAAATAAGAGGTCTAGTAAGAATCATGTGGCTGCATCAGCTGAGGTAGATGGGTTTGCTTCTCATTTTGAGAAATATTTCTCATTGATAGCTTTCATGGAAAGCTCAGTAGAGAGCAGCATGTGGTATATTGAATCTGGAGCCTCCTTCCACATGACCGGGAATAGGGAGTTTTTATGTTGAAAATGCAACAAGAAATTCCTAATTTAATTTTGTCCTTGAATTAAATTGGGAATAAAATTGTAATTCCACATCTCATGACAACTTGTATTAGTTAACTAAGTTAATTTGACTTAGTTGGCTTAGTTAATTCGAGTTGAGGATCTAACTAGAGTCATGTAGAGTGACTCCTACAATTAGGAGAACTGGTCAAGCTCATTTTGAGTTGTAATTAATTAATTTAGTCTAATTGAGTTAAAGCCAGTTAAACTAGTTCCAACTGATGGAGGAACTGGTAAGAGGTATAGTAGTGTCGTGCTGCCTACAGTTGAGTGTGGTGTTGCTTGAAGTGCAGTGTGGTGTTGCCTGAAGGTGTGGTGTTTCCTGAAGTGTAGTGTGGTGTTGTCTGAAATGCAGTGTGGTGGTGCCTGAAGTACAATGTGGTGTTGTTTGAAGTGCAATCTGGTGTTGCCTACAGTGATCAACCAGTAAACTGAAGATTCACTCATAATTAACTCATGCATGTAAGTTCAGAGAAATACCCGGTTGAGATTGGAGTTCAGGAACAATGTACTATCAGTTGTATAATCATCTGAATGGTACAAATGGTGCATGCAATTAAAGGAAGGCCTATGAGGATTATGCAATTCATAATTGAGGAATTTCCCAATTAAATAGGGGCTAATTCCTTGAGGAACAACGCAAGGAAATAGGGACTTGGGCAAGCAAAAAATTGGTTAAGTATTGGCCAAGGCTTGTCTAGGAAGCAGTGAGACAGATAGAGATAGTGCAGAGGTTGCTTAGACTTGAGAAAAGCATTGTAATCTTCTCATATTTTTTTACAAATGCAATATACAAATAGTAGGGGTTTTAGCTGTGGCTTTCCCCAGGAAATCATTGTGTTATGTGTTGATTGAATTCTTTCTCCTATATGCTTCGTGATTTCGCAACCATTTAATTGTTTCTATTGATGAGTAGAGTTGATTCAAGTCAATTGTTTTAGCATATTACAATTAACAGTTTGAATCTACAAGGAATTTCTACATTTTCAGTCAGCGGAAGGAGAAAGACATGCAATTTTAGGTCGAGCTAGGAGATGATGGCAAGTACACATCTAAAGGAGTTGGTACTATCATCTTTGATGGAGAGTTTGGGAGTCCTCTCCATCTCAATGACGTCCTCTATGTTCCAGGCTTGAAGAAGAACCTTGTTTTGGTAGCAACCCTTGACGACAAGGGACATGATGTCATCTTCAGTAGAGGTAAGGCTTGTTGATTTTTGGTAGCATTGGATGTGCTCTAAGTCTCAAAATTTGCAGGGAGACTTAGACACATGCATTCTCCAATACCCAGAAATCGTTTTAGGAAATTCTACCCGAAGACAGATTTATTAAAATAATTAATTATTTTTATTGGGACCCTAAGTCTAAACTTAGGAAATTAAAATAATTAATGGGTATTAATCTAAACTGTGGGTGTAACTTCTAGAAGAAGGTGGAGTTCAATTCAATATGATCCTAGTCATTGATTAGAATCTAATCTGGGTCATTGACTGATCAGAGAGAAGATTATAAGAGAAGACTTGATGGGCACTTGGAGAACACACACATAGAGTTCAGAAGATCAAATTTCTGAAGCAGAGTAGCTGCCAGCGAGAAATTCGAAGTGAGATTTTGCAGTGAGGAGCAGGGATAGTATCTGAAGGGAAATCCTTCTGGGTTAGAGAATACTCAGCGAAGAAGAGAGAGAGATCCATTAGAGGCAGCGCAGAGCCACACAGAGGTAGCATACGCTGATGCAGAGGCAACGCAGAAGCCTTGAGGGAGTGAGATTTGCTGGAGGATTCGATTTTTGTAGCTGGAAGCCGAGGTGTGAGATCAGGAGAGTAGAAGTCAAAATCTCAGAGGCAAATCGATCAGTCGGGAAGAGTGACGCAGATCCTAGAAAGTGTGACGTTTGGCTGATGTAGACACTGCGCAGAGGCAGAGAGAGGTTGTTCATTCAAGGGCTGGATCAACCAAGATTTCCAGTGATAGTGTGAGGTAATCTCACAGATCTCTCTATCAGTGGTATTCTTTGTAACTGGATTGTCGGGAGGGCATCAGAAGTTGTATTCAAAAATGACTACTACATAATAATAAAACCCTCAGAGCTGTTGCACCGGTTTTCCCATATTGGATTTTTCCAAGGACATTTGTCCAAAAATAACTGTGTAGATGTGTGTGCTTATTATTTCTCTCCTATGCTATATTTAGTTTCCGTAGTTTATTTTGGTGTAGGCTACAGTGTATGTATTTCAGTGTTTGTCGTAGAAAACTGCAAATAACTTGTTCAATTAATTTAACAAGTAGGTGAATATAATCAGTTTGTTGCAGTGGGAATCGGGTAACCGATTTTTCACATGGTATCGGAGCACAGATTGTGAGCAGAAGAGCTCAAAAGCAAAAAGGAAGAGGGAGTTCGAAATTCCTGTAGAGGCAGCAATTCGAAACCTCAGGAGGCAGTGCAGTTTGAAGCCCTGAAGGGCAAAGTCTGAGGAGAAATCGATTTCTCTGAGAGAGTTGATAGAGAAATTCAATTTCCAACTCGAAAACTTCCAGAGGCAAAACCAGTAGCATATTTTTCCTTGCAAAGCAGATCTTCAGCTAGGACGCAGATATTTAGTCGCAGTTGTCGGGAGAATAGCGTCAGTGGGAGAGAAGGAGACACAATGAGGGAATTTATTCCTCAGAGAATTCCTAGCCAGGGAATTTGAATTTTCATTTGCTGAGCAACAACAGGAAAGAGGAAGTCATTTGACTTTTTCGATTAGTAGAGATGGCAACCAGTGTACTAAGAGATCAGGATAGGTTGGATGGGGCATCCAACTATGTGATTTGGAAGGGAAGAATTTCATACCTTCTGGATGAGCATTTTCTCAAAGTCTATGTCAACAGTGTGGTAGCCGAGCCCACAAATCCAGATCAACTCAAGAAGTACAAGGGAGAAATGGCAGAGACAAAAAGAACGATCCTCGACAAAGTGAAGGATCATATAGTCTACCACATAGCTGGCAAAAATACTGCCACATAGCTGGTAGAAATATTGTCGACATTGTATCAAGGATCTTCTGAGTAGCGGAAGATGTACTTGGAGCAGAAGATGAGATCTACACAGATGCAAAAGGGGGAACGCATTGATTCGTTCCTCACGAAGCTTCAGCTGTGGGGTCGACACCTCAAGGTTCTAAGATAGTTAGACTGGCCCTCAATTCAGTCTCAGAGGAGTGGCGAGTTTTTGTCCAGAGCATCTTGGGTAAGGCGACTTTGCCAAATTGGGATGAAATGTGGACAACTCTTAAGCAAGAGGAGCTAAAGAGGGACTTGGTCAAGTGTAAACTTGATGGAAGTAGCAGCAGTGGGTCGAAGCCCAAGGAGGAGGAAGAGAATGCAGCCCTCGCATCCAAGGGGCAACAGGAGCAACAGAAGAAGAAGAAAGATGTTTCGAAGATCAAATGCTTCAAGTGTGGTGAATTCAGTCACTACGCAACACAGTGTCCTCTCAAGAAGAAGGAAAAAGATGTGAAGTACGATCTGAAGGTTGCAGCCGCGAAGATCGAGGAGGATGAGTTTGCCATGACAGTGGAGATACCTCCAAGAGGGAGGTGTGTTGATTTAGAGTTGTAGTTTGAAAGAGCTACAGATGGGTAGGATCTTGGAGGAACCCACCTTTCGAATCAATTCCTTGCTATAGGAGCCCAAATCAGTAGTAGTAGGATGAACCAGTGTCAGTTGGTGCAGAGGAGTGCTAGAGTGGCAGTTGCAGTGGCTAGGGGCGCCAAAGACTAAGCGGCGCAAAGCAGAGTTGGCAGCAGTGTAGATGGCACAAAGCAGAGGTCAGCGACAGTGCAGAGGCTGTAGAGGGTCAATGCAAAGACTAGCAGCAGTCAGAATCCAGCAACGAGATGCATCATACTGAACACCAGTGCAGTAATTTGGGATGCTTTTCCATTGTTGATGGAGTAGCAGCAGAAGTTGGAGAAGGTTGCAGTGCAGATGCAGTGGGCAGTGCCAGTGCCAACAGCAACATGGATGCAGAATTCAGAGGGAGTTGCAATACGGATGCAGTGTTGATAGTGGCAGGGTCAGCAACATTACAGATGCAACATTTTTGCAATAGTTGGTGGGCAGTGATGTCATACATCAACAGCGTAGAGGGAGATGTTACAAAGTAGGGTGATGCTTCAGCAGGTTCCATTACTAGAGCACATTCCTCTCTATGAGGGAGTGTTGATTTCTGGTAGCATCAGATGTGCTCTAAGTCTTAAAATTTGCAGGGAGGCTTAGACACATGCATTCTCCAATACACAAAAATCGCTTTGGGAAATTCCACCCGGAGACAGTTTTATTAAAATAATTAATTATTTTTAATGGGACCCTAAGTCTGAACTTAGGAAATTAAAATAATTAATGGGTATTAATCTAAACTGTGGGTGTAACTTCTAGAAGAACGCAGAGATCAAGTCAATATGATCCTAGCCATTTATTAGAATCTAATATGGGTCGTTGATTGATCAGTGAGAGGATTATAAGAGAAGACTTGATGGGCACTTGGAGAACACACAAAGAGAGTTCAAAAGATCGAATTTCTGAAGCAAAGCACCTGACAGTGAGAAATTCAAAATGAGCTTTTGCAGTGAGGGGCAGGGATAGTATCTGAAGGGAAATCATTCCTAGTTCGAGAATACTCAGCAGAGAAGAGAAAGAGAGATCTAGTAGAGGCAGCGCAGAGCCAGAAAGGCTGACGTAGAGCCATGCAGAGGCAGTACAAAAGCCTTGAGGGAGTTCGAAATTCGCTGAGGATTCAATTTTTGTAGTTGGAAGTTGCAGTGTGAGACCGGGAGAGCAGAAGTCAAAATCTCAGAGGCAAATCGATTAGCCGGGAAGAGCGACACAGGTCCTAGACAGTGTGACGCTGGGCTGACGCAGACACTGCGCAGAGGCAGCCAGGGGCTGTTCATTCAAGGGTTGGATCAGCTAGGATTTCCAGTGATAGTGTGAGATAATCTCACAGACCTATCTGTTAGTGATATTCTTTGTAACTAGATTGTCGGGAAGGCATCCAAAAGTTGTATTCAGAAATTATTACTGCATAATAATAAAACCCTCAGAGCTGATGCACTGATTTTCCCGCATTGGGTTTTTCCAAGGACATTTGTTCAAAAATAACTACGTAGATGTGTGTGCTTATTATTTATCTCCTGTGTTGTATTTAGTTTCTGCAGTTTATTTTGGCGTAGGTTGTAGTGTATGTATTTCAGTGTTTGTCGTAGAAAACTACAAATAACTTGTTCAATTAATTTAACAATTAGGTGAAATATAATCAGTTTGTTGTAGTAGGAATCGAGTAACCGATTTTTCACAAGGCTTACCTCAAGCACTTAAATTTTGGAGTAGTAAAGCAGATAGGTGTGAGGACGAGGAACCTCTACAGGGTGCAGGTAGAGACTTGTGAAGCCTTGAGCAACAAGGCAAGTGGTGAGCAGAGTAGAGATGTTGGAGAACTTTGGCACATGCACGTGGGACACTTGCATCATGGGGCATTGAAGATTCTTCAATAGATAGCCACAAGATTACCAGCATGCAGTTTTGATGAACATGATGTGTGCAAGGGGTGCACACTTGGTAAGTATGCCAAGACTTCTTTTAAGGGCTAAGACAGCGGAGCTAAAGGGATTTTGGAGTTGGTGCATTCAGATGTATGCAGGCCCATCTCTTATTTGTCTCTTATGAGAAACATGTATTATGTTACTTTCATTGATGATTATTGTCCAAAAACTTGGATATTTTTTATGAAGAAGAAAGATGAGGTCTTAACCAGGAAGAAGATCAAGGCAGTGAGGAGTGACAATGGTGGAGAATATGTCTCAAATGCCTTCAAGGATTTGAGCATGAAGGAGGGCATTTGGAGAGAGTTGATAGCACCCCATAACCCTTAGCAAAATGGGGTGGCTAAGAGGAAGAACCGTAGTATTGTTGGAGCGGCCAAGGCCATGTTGCATGATTAGGGACTACCTATGTTTTTGTGGGCAGAGGCATGCAACACTGTAGTATTTTTGTAGAATAGGAGTCCACACAAATTTCTTGGTCAAGTTACACCAAAGGAGGCTTTCATAGGCAAGAAGCCTAATGTTTCACACTTTCTTATCTTTGGCACAAAAGTTTATTGCCATGTTTCGAAAGATAGCAGGAAGAAGTTGGAGCCCACAAGCTAAAAGGGTATTTTCGTAGGATACAATGAGACAACTCAATCATACAAGGTGTATCTAACATGACTCAAGATGATAGTGCTCAAGCGGGATTTGAGGTTTGAGGAGTCCAGAGCTCTGAGGGAGTCCTTAGAGCGAGAGCAAGTTGGACTACCTGAGATGGAGGAGCTACTCGTTCCCTAAGAGGAGCCTCAGCCAAGTTCACAGATTGAGTCTCAACCAAGTGGCAAGAGGGCCACGTAGCAAGATCCACAACAGGAGAATGAGGAGAAGAGACCAGGACGAGGGAAAGCAACTAATCAATTAGAGACTCCTAGCACAAGGAGGAAGAAATCCAAGTGGGTTGAGACGTTGATTCAAGAGGCCCAGGAGCAGGTTGAAGCTCCTAGCACCATGTTCAAACAAAGCAAGCAGCCATAGAGGTACAGAGGATATATGGCACTAATGACAGGAGTGGTGGGAACTAAGCTTTCTAATTATAAGGATGCAACTTCTCAACAGGTCTGGTAAGATGCCATGGTGGAGGAATGTTCCTCCATCATGAAGAACAATGTCTAGGAGATTTTGCCACTACCTAAGGGAAAATCAGTAGTTGGCTCACGTTGGGTGTACAGGGTAAAGCATGGAGCAGGTGGGAGTGTGGAGAAGTACAAGGCTAGGTTTGTGGCCAGGACTTCTCACAGATTGAGGACACAGACTATGATGAGACTTGTTACCCACCATTTTGTGGGTGATATCCCTAGGAGAAAATTTTCTCCAAGATGGTCCTCAACTATTAGACAACAACCCCTTGCAGCTACCAACTAGTTTGTTGTGCCATTTCTCCACTACCTGAGATAGCCATGTGGTCCCTCACCTATTTTCCATGATCATATGTTTGAAAGTGGGCCTCCTGAACCTAAAGATATGCCTTGTCATTTGGTAATTGAGTATTGTAGTTTGCTTGTCATGCACTTCTGGGCATGGATTAGCAGGGGGATTTGTTGAAATTTCTAAGTCTAACACGTTAGAAATCCCTACTACATTATATGGTTTAATTTCTCCTACTTGTTTATTCCATTAACAAGTTATTTATAAATATAAATATTGAAATAAACACAAATGCAACCTTAACTCATATACAGATCAGCAATTGAAATAACTAAGACAAACACACAAGGGACACCGTTATTTTTGGACATCCCTGGAAAAACCCAATGCGGTAAAAACGATGCAGCAGATATGAGGGTTTTTATTATTATGCAGTTTCTAAATACAAGTAGGGTGCCAGAAATGGCTCACCTAACAAAGAATTCCCTCGACAGTAGTACCTCTCCTCGAAGACGGATATTCTGGTTGATCAGTCAATAGATGAATGATCCCATAGCAACTACAACAACTCCTTAGCTGGACAACGAAATCAGCTCCAGGCTTATCTACTGCTCTGTGTCACTCTGCAGGGACTGTGTCACCCTTCCCAGCTCACCAACACTCAATCTGCCTCACGAAAAATCTCTCAATGCAGCCTCTTGGCCATGCGTCAGCTCTACTAGCCTCTGCGTGAGCCCTCAAACCCTCTGCATCACCCGCGCTGGCATCTTCAACCTCTGCGTAGCTCTCAGCTACCTCTACGTCAGCCTCTCTAAATTTTGCGTTGTCTCTCTGGCATTATCTCTACCTCTCTGCTATGTATACTTGGCCTCGTGTCAAACTGCCCCTCACTGCAACGGATCACTAGTTCGATTCTCTCAGCAAACCCCACTCCAGAAAATCAAACTAATTGATCAATTTGGTGTATCTCCAACTGACCCTCAAGCCTTTTCTTATACTTTTCCTATTGAGTCTTCAATGACCGAGATTAAGTCCCTAATCAATGGCTAAGATTAGATCTGGCTTGATCCATGTCATTTAGAACATTCTCACCCTGTTTTATCTTAATACCCATTAATATTTTAATTTTCCTCAATTTAGACCTAGGAACCCCATTAAAAATATTAATTATTTTAATATCTCTCCAACCGGGTGGAATTTCCCCAAACCATTTCTGGGTTTTGGAGATCTTATGTGCCTTAGCCTCTCCACCAATTTTCATGGCTAGAGCACATCCGATGCTACCACAAATCAGCACACCCTCTTAGCGAGGAATGTGCTCTAGTAATGCTTCACCATGGAACATCACACTGATCCTCCACATCGGTACCTGTGCTAATGCTTGGCCTACTGCCTCACATCATCTGCACTGTTGCTTCCTGTACTGCTGCCCATGACACTGCCACTGCCACTGCTACATCTGTACTGCAACTCCCTCTCAATATACTACCCATGATGCCCCTAGCACTGCCACTGCTAATTGCTGCATTGCAACCCAGTTACTGAGAAGTAGGTAATTGACTTCTCTCAAATACTGACAGCCCAGTCAGTCTGGAAGCCTTGTGAAACTGATGCTGCCTCTATTGCTATTCTATGCTCCCTATGTTGTTGTTGCATACACCTCTATACCTCTCGCACTGTTGCAACCTCCACTACACTGCCTCAGATTTCTGCACCCAAGCACTTCCTTGCTTCTCAACCATACTTTTATCTACCTGACCCCTGTCATTCTGCTATTATCGTTAAAGGCTCCCATAGCTGGATATGATCCAAGAGTTTGGGCACCTCAAGGATCCTACCCCTAGTTTATAGTCCTCCTGACTACAACTTGATGTCTCCCCACCTCTTCTCTAGAGGTGCATGAGCACTCATGTTATAATCGTCATTAGTCTCAACCTCTTTCTCCGCCTTAACTGGAGTTGCCTTAGAGTCGGAAGCCTCTCCCTTGTTTTTCTTCCTAGGACACTTGGATGCATAATATCCCAGCTCCCCACAATGGAAGCACTTCACCTTGGAGATGTCCTTCTTCCTCTTCCCTTGCTCTCTTGCAAATGCTAGAGCCGCATCCTCCTCCTCCTCTTTTTTGATTCAACCTTCCTTGCTCCCCGCCTTGGTCATCCGTCTGATCTCTTCTTGGCAAAGCGCTGCCCACATCTCCTCCCATCCTGGAAGAGTGGCCCTGCCCAAAATACTTTGGACAAATGTCTCCCACTCCTCGAAAACTGCATTCAGGGAGTCCTCACCATGAACTCTGGATCCGGTGTAGACCCCACAAAAGTAAGTTGGTCACGAATCTCCTGCAATCTGAGAAGGAATGGATCTATTTTCTCTCCCCCCATTAAAAATATTAATTATTTTAATATCTCTCCAACGAGGTGGAATTTACCCAAACTATTTCTAGGTCTTGGAGATCTTATGTGCCTTAGCCTCTCCACCAATTTTCATGGCTAGAGCACATATGATGCTACTAGAAGGGAGAGCAGATAGATCCATTCCTTCTTAGGTTGCAAGAGATTTGCAACCAACTTACTTTCGTAGGGTCTACACCGGATCTAGAATTTATGGTCAGGATTGCCCTGAATGCAGTCTCTGAGGAGTGGGAGACATTTGTCCAAAGTATTTTGGGCAGGGGTACTCTTCCCGGTTGGGAGGAGATGTGGGAAACTCTTTGCCAGGAAGAAATCAGGAGGATGACCAAGGTGGGGAGTAGTGGCAAGGGAGGTTGAATCAAGAAAAAGGAGGAGGAGGATGCGGCTCTAGCATCTGCGGGACAACAAGGGAAGAGGAAGAAGAAGGACATCTCCAAGGTTAAGTGCTTCCATTGTGAGGAGCTAGGACATTATCAATCCCAATGTCCCAGGAAGAAAAACAAGGGAGAGGCTTTCGATTCAAAGGCAGTTCCAGCTAAGGCAGAGAAAGAGGTCAAGAATGATGACGATTGTGCCATGAGTGCTCATGCACCTCTAGAGAAGAGGTGGGGAGACATCGAGTCGTAGTCAGGAGGACTACATACTATGGGAAAGATCCTTGAAGTTCCCAAACTCTTGGATCACATCCGACTACGGGAGCCCTTAACAACAGTAGCATGATGACAAATGTCGGGTGGAGCAAAGTGTGGTGGAGCAGCAAGGCAAGGCTAGTGTGCAGAAGTTTGTAGCAGCGCAGCAGTGCAAGAGACACAGAGGTGTTTGCAGCAGTGCAGTGGCAATAGAGGGAGCACATGATAGCAGCAAAGGTGGCTTCAGCATCACGAGGCAATGCAACATCTAGAGGGACTGACGCTCTGCCAGTCTAGGCCTACGCAGTCTTGACGCAGAACCAGAAGGGCCAGCGCAGAAGTGAGGTTGCCCTCATGCAGAAAGCCAAAAACTACCGGGGAGTTGTCGGAACAGCCAGGAGATGTCGAAGCAGAATTTCCAGGAGGCAAAAGAGATAGTGCAGAAGCTAGTGTAGAGCCTAAGCAGGGCCAACGCAGAGATAGTCGGGGTTAGCCAGTTCTACTACTGGAATCTTCCTAATGAAGTGAGGTAATCTCACTCAATTTTACGCCATTATATTTTCTGTCACTAGATTGTCAGGAGGGCAACCAACATTGTATTCAGAACTACTACTTAATAATATAAAACCCTCAGAGTTGTTACACTGGTTTTCCCGCATTGGGTTTTTCCGGGGACTATTTTGTCCAAAAATAATTGTGTCCTATGTATTTTGTTCTTTGCTCAGTTTCTTGTTTCATATAATCAAATTAAATTGGTGTGGGTTGCAGAAGTAATCTACTTCAGTTTTTTCATAGAATAACTTGATAATGTATAATAAAATCAAGTAGGAGAAGTAAATTCAGTTTTGCTGCAGTAGGGGTTCCTTGAGTGTAGGAATTTTCACATGATCCTCATTTTATAGGAGGGCTATCACATCCACTAATCCAACTCAAAGTCCTATAACAAGTTTGATTTTGAATAGACATCAAATAAATGGGTTACAAGCCAACCCAATAGCTCAATAAAGTGAAATATGCCACTAATTCCCACACATGTGATCCAAAATCTGTTTCTAAGCAATGATTTCATGCTCTTTCAGGGTTAATAAGGCTCCAAAAGTGTAATACAAAGGCTAGATGTATCTCTAACCACCATGATCAACCATGAATTGAGGAAAGATCCTCAAAACATCTCCATGTGTCCAAAATCCAGCTCTCGGTACCATGTGTCATCTCCATGGGTGCCATCTAGATAGCATAGTGCACTCTCTTTGTAGCATTGGGGCTCCATGAGGTAGTACAAGCCCTCTCTAATCATCCTGAGGGATTATCATCATTGTCTAGACTCTAGGTCAAGGCATGTCTATCAAACAGTATCAAGGCCAGCCTGGGGCCATGTTGTGTTTGTTGGGTACATCATCAAGAATCTCCAATGCTTAAGCAAAGTGAGCTCAGTGTTCTGGCATCTGAGTGAGATTTGGGGTGTCAATCTTCGATCTAGATAAGTTGTTCTATTATGTTTTGCAAAGAATGTTTATCATTCTTAAGCTTAATTAAACTCAAGCTTCTGTGATCCATATTTTGATTATTTGCAGATATTTTCGGAAGAAATCACATTGGTAGAATTACGCTGACGTGTTTCAAACCAACTAGTGTGGTTCATCTTTAGGACAAGATGAACAATCAGATCATAACTCCAAGTTAAATAGGGAGTCAGGACCATGTAACAATTATAGGGGAAACAACTAAAAAACGGCTACTTTTTAATAGCTATAGGGTAAACAGCAAAAAAATGGCTATTTTTGACTAGATAGGAAAATGGGACAAATTATTATTATTTATTAATAATTAATAATAAAATAATAAATCAAATATAGTATATAATTATAAAAAATGACATGACACTTATACGTCAAAAACCTTTTTTTGACGTATAAAGTGTCATGTCAATTATTATAATTATATACTATATTTGATTTATTTTTTTTATTATTAATTAATAATAAATAATAATAATTTGTCCCATTTTCCTATCCAGTGAAAAATAGTCGTTTTTTCACCGTTTCCCCTATCACTATTAAAAAATAGCCATTTTTTAGTTGTTTCCCCTATAGTTGTTACATGGTCCTGACTCTCTATTTAACTTGGAGCTATGATCTGATCATTCATCTTGTCCTGATGATGAACCACACTAGTTGGTTCGAAACACGTTGGCCTAATTCTACCAGTGTGATTTCTTCCAAAAATGTCTTCAAATAATTCTTAAGCTTCATGATTTGAGTGAGTAGATTTTGATTATGATTCCCAAGACATGAAAGTTCTTCATATTCTAATTTATAAACTATATCTTTAGTGTTTTGATACTAAAGTTTCTCATTTTTGAATGTTCTAATTTCTTATAACAAATTTTGATTAAGGCTCTTCAAGCGAAAATTTTCTTCATCTTGTTCTGCTACGCCTTCATTGAATTTCTTCTCTATACCTTCCTTTTATTTCTAATTTTTTATCCCTAGCCTTGGACTTCTTGACTTGTGCAGGTAATTTTTTAATGTGATCTTATAAATGAGAAATTTCCTCATTTTTATCTGTAATAACTTCATTGAATTATTTTTGCATATTTATTATTGACTTTTGATTTTATTGAAAGGTCACTTTTGATATATCTTCTTGATCTTTTAATGAAGATACTATCTAATCACAGTTCATTGTAATGTCCTAAATGGTCATCTTCTTCTTCTTGTAGGGAAAAATCAAAAACTTTTTCCTGTGTTTATGTGTTTAATACGAAGGAATTCAATGTTCCAAATCATGGTAAACCAAAAATTATGCCAATCTCTTGTTTATACATAGTTGTAACATTAAATTGAGATATACATTCAAGTCTTTAATTTCACTTGCAAGTCTTTAATTCCATATTGTTTCTTATAAATAAAAAAAGTTATTTTTCACCTATTTTTAGTTCTAGAATTGATAATTAATTTATTCAAATAAATATTAATATATTTTAAATTATTATCATACTCTAACAATATGAATCTATTTTTCTTAATTCTTCTTATAAATAATAATATACAAAATATAAATAATCTACAAACATGATGAAATTAAACAATCTTTATGAGAAAATCTACATTCATCTTATAATATAAATAATCTAAAACATAATGAAATTAAACAATCTTTATGAGAAAATCTGCATTCATCTTATTAAAATTGAATGGAGATCTTTTGAACAATTAAATACTTCCTGAAACTTAAATCACCCTTTTATCTCAATACTATTGAATTATCCCTTTTTCACCTTTTAAAAAGTAACTGTATATTCACTTAGTTAATTCTAAAAATTTTGATGCCATAATCACCCTGGTATTTTCTTCATAATTATTTAGATTTGACTCTATAATGATGCACAATTTAGATTTATGGCCTTTTTTTCACTTTAATTTTATTATTTTTAGAAGTACCTATAAGTGATTGAGTCAAGAGGTTTATTCTACAGTCCAGTGTGATGTGTAATGATGTCCGTCCATCATTAATTAAAATTTTATTTATATTGGTCAAATAAAAGAATTTAAAAATCTAAAAAAAAAATTATATAAAACATCTTCTACAGCCCAATATAATGTGTGTAAAATTGAAATTTTTATTATATTTGTCAAATAAAAAATCTAAAATCTAAAAAATAAAAAATATAATAAAATATTTAAATCCTTCTACAGCCAATATAATGTGTAACGATGTCCATTTTTCATTAAAGTTAAAATATTATTTATATCGATCAATAAAAAATCTAAAAAAAATTATATAAACATTTATATTCTATTTATATCGATCAATAAAAAAATCTAAAAATCTAAATATATATATATATATATATATTATATATATATATAACACATAACATTTAAATAATGTCAGCTTCATAAATTTAAATCTCTATCAACTCATGTTAGATCAGTATTTGAAATAATTATACTATCAACCATAATTCTTTTACAATTAAAAATTACTCTATAAACATCTTATTTTATTATTTTATAATATGTCGAGACTCGAAACAACATGACTTATCTAGACATTGATTAGTTACGATGGAGCCTGGTGGGCATGAATCCTTGTGATGGGTCGCGTCTTATATGCCCATGATTTAGACATGTTGACTCTCCATGTATACACCTTTGATAACCAAATTTTAGATAGTGTAGTAGTCACAATTTAATTATCGATTATTAAACCTCATACTAGCCTCAACCCAGTTATTCGACAATGTAGTGTTCACAATTAAATTATCAATTGTTAAACCTCGTACGGGCCTCAACCTATTTATTATCCACTTATAATTCCTTTAAAATATGTTTCTATGGATTTGCATTTTTTTCCTCATTGCTAGAAATGGGGACTATTGGACTATTGCACAGAAATGTAAGGTGGTTATGGAACAGATTCAGTTGACCAATACGATGGCACAACATATGGGTTGTGCTAGTTATTGCTTTTTTCATTTATCTGTATTTGTACGGACATGATGAATTGGTACAGCTGCGACAGAGAATTATATGACAGCCTGGTACAAATGCAAATTTTTGGTATGACAATGTATGGATAATGTACAATTGACACAAATGCATCTATAATTGAGGCGAGTTGATGGCTTAATTGTGTAGTTGTGAACCTGATTTTTCTTTATTTCTCCTTTATGGTTTTTTCTTTTTCCCCTTTGAACTTGCAGTAAAATTATGTTTTTAGTAGACTTTTGAATTTAAAGATGGCCAAAGGTTGAGGGTGGTCAAGGACTTTAGAGTTATGTCTTTAGTAGACTTTTGAATTTAAAGATGGCCAAAGGTTGATGGTGGTAAAGGACTTTAGAGTTGGAGAAATTTTGAAAAAATGTGGTTCTGTCAAAAAACAACTAGGTTGCTAAGGGAATTGGAATTTTGACTAAGGTTCTAGTGACTAAAAGTTGAGATCATATTTCACTCTGATACCAAATGGGATAGCCAAATATGGTTCACTAACTAATAATCCAGAATATTTGGAAAATAAATATATCCATTGAAGATTAAATAATAATACATTGAATAAATGTATGAAAAATTGATATGATATGATACAATATAGGGCCTCGTATATATACCTAAGCGGAGTACCCTTCCACTTTTTAGACATGTCATTTCATTAATACAATTATTATTTATTATTTATTTTAATTATGAGTTAATTTATTATATTATTATTTGTATTTATGTTCATAAGCATTCTATTATTTGACTCCATAGCCCTTTGATTGACACTGGTCTTAGCAATCTCACCATCGCCTATTTTTGCAAAATATATCATACATTGTTTTACTAAGGAAAATATTTTGTATCACTTTGTGCCTCATTGTTTATCTTTCATAATCTTATCATAGGGAAAGCCCCCATTGAGGTGGAGAGTTAACCTAAAGAAAGACAAGGATACCAACGTGATAATGGGTAATTTTTCCAAGTCACCCTTGTGGTCTCACAACTTTTTCTTTGGGACTTTTACACTACCTTAGAACCTAAGAGGTAACACGACCATTAAGGAAGTTATCATCATAATGTAGCACTGAGCATATGTGCCAAGATATGCTAAGACATGTCTTGTTTCTCCTAAAAATTTCCTCTAAACTCATTTCTCGAGTGATCTACATCTCATTGATTCCTTCTTTTTGTCACTTGATTTTTTCCATCCATTTGTAATTTCTTTTTCAATTTTCTCACAACTACAATACTCCTTCATGGCTTATAACACTATGGATTCTTTTCCATCTTACCATGTGTTTTTACTATTGTTACCACTAATTTCTAAAGAAAATATTACCACGGATCAAATTCTTAATAAGCATGTATTAAGCATGTGGTACTAATGGCACTTTTAGTTCTTCAAGTGCGAACTTTACTGTGATTTTTATTAGTGGTGATATAATTTTAGCTCTAGTTTTGTAAAAGCCTTATTTTAATTTTGCATTTTTGGTTCTTCATAAAGTTCCTAAGACTCCAATAGCATTGATTTCTTGATAGATTAGATGCAAGAACAACAATGGCAATAAAGAAAAATCCTATTAGAGAAACTTTTTGTACAGAGATGATAAGAAAACAAGTCTCAAGTTAAGATGATGCATGGTAGGATGATTATGTTCCAATAATTAATAACTAAGAAAAAAGACCTTACAATAAATCCTACAAAGTCACATGTCATACCTTTAGTTAATTTCTTTCTTCTCAATCCTTCGAGTTGGACACAAATATCTTTGTCCCAAATTTTGACAAGTCCCTTAATAGAGACAAGTTGAATTCATGGCTCTACAATCTTGAGGCTTATCTCAAGGGCCAAGCCACCTTGATTGAAGTTTAGAATATGCTAGTGATCAAGTGGATATGAAGGAGTGAGCCTTCACCGCAGGGCAAATGCACACCTAGACCCTAACATGTATAAATCAACCACCCATTCGCACTTGTGATGATTTCAAGGTCATTCTTTCAAGATATTATACCTATTAGACTAGAAATATATTTTGTTGGATTGTGGTTGCAATGTAGACAATTCACTTGACAGATATTTTAGAAATTCATCTAGGCCTTTAAGCTCTCCATCAATATTAACAGTGATGACTTTGAGGACATCGTTAACATCAAATTTATTTCAGGACTGACATGAGAGATGAGTTAGAAAGTTTCTCAATTTCTTCATTGAAGGACATTTTTCAACTTGCATCAAGATCAAAGCTAAGTTACTAAAGGTTGATCATCTAGCGAAACATTATTAGATCTAATTAATTATTCTCAGAAATTTATTTTATACCCAAAAATTAAACTCACCTAAACAAATTAATATTTTTGTAAAACGTTGAATAAAAAATACATTGGCATTTAACTTAAATAATTTGTAGCGGCCCTAATCGGGGTGAGCCGGTTGCATTAGGATCGTCGC
The DNA here is from genome assembly GCA_000404065.3 of Pinus taeda. Classification (NCBI taxonomy): domain Eukaryota; kingdom Viridiplantae; phylum Streptophyta; class Pinopsida; order Pinales; family Pinaceae; genus Pinus; species Pinus taeda. The sequence continues at coordinate 280,244 of APFE031281978.1, read as the reverse complement.
CATGATTAAGGTGATGAAGGGCAAGGTTGGAGGGTGGCTTCACTCCAACCCTCACAAACTTTAGTCATATGGAGAGGTGGCATCATGCATGCATATCTTTAATGGCATAGAGGAAGGTGGTAGGACCGCTTCTGCATCAGGGTTTTATGATGCCAATCCTTCAACATTAATTCGCAGTTTTCATGCTTTGAGAGAGGATAAGATTACAGGTTCTTTGGCAGAGCAACATTTGATATAGAAGGAGCTCTAAGCAGTCTGCCACCCGAGTGTCATCAACCTCCTTCCCTAAACATTCTATCTCAACGTGTATGTTTCTTTTCCAGGCTCCTCTTGTTCCACCTCCCCTGTTTGCTCAATTCCTTTGTTTTATCACCGAAGAAGTGCTTATATTTCGATGTGTGGGGTAAGCGGGAAGCTCACCCGCGATTGTTGGAAGGAAACAATCGGTTTTCATGATGGGTTTTTTGAATACTGCACTATTGTTTCTATTTATTTTGGAATCTTGCTATCTCGCATGGGGATGTATTGGGGTTTTCTGGTCTAGCATTTTATTTTATATCATGCATGGATGCCTGTGTTTTCTACCTTGACTGCTCGCTAGTTTTGTTGGTCAATAAGTGTTGGGATCTCCCGGATATGGTTTTTCTTAGTATGTATCTTTATCCTATCCTAAGACGAGTTGGGGAGCCTTGGGTGGTTGTCTCTAGACTCCTGTGCCAGATACAAAGTATTTTCCAAGACAATTGTTGGGTAGACAAACTTTACACTCACTGTGATCTGCATTTATGCCATGGTATCCTTTCAGGTTTATTTGTATTGAGAGGGTTTTAGAACTTTAAGTTTGTCACCCGCTACAAGCCCGAGGTTATAACACCCTATGCCAAGGTCTGTCATCTTCATGGTCCAAATTTAAACTATCACATGGCTCACCCCTCCTTTGTCAAAGACTCTCCGACTGGTGGAGGTCGTGGACATGGTAGGAAGTCGGGGCCGAGTCGTGAAAGTAGTCAACCCTAACCTCGCCTAACAAGGAGAAGAGGTCACAAAACCAATTCACAACTCATCTAAGATGCAACTCAAACATTTCAAATTGGTACTCTATCACAGGTTTGCCAGTTAATTTCGGGTTGGGAAGTTGAGTTGAACCAACAGGCAGCAGAAACAGATATTGATTTAGGTGATTGGTAGGATTTGGTGCCCAACCCAAGTCATTCTAGAGGCAGATCTACACAATATAAACAAAAAATATATCTCTATTGGTTAATGAAGAATATAGTCACCAAATTCTTGGCTAACCCACTTGTTGATTCTTCCAACACTGATCATGGACTTTTAGAAATTCATAAGGAATTTCAATTGATTTAGTTCCAACTCCAACAACAGAATGGTCGCCTTAGTCACATTGAGAGACATATTTTGTGCCACCCACAAACATAACTACCTGGTTTGAGCATGAAGGATCCAGTTTCAGTGGATTCTTCTGATGACTAGTAGCATGTTTGGATTAGTTTTTCATTTTTAATTTTGTCATATGAAGTATCTGCAGACTATGCTTTCTGGTTTTAGTTATCTAGAATGTTGAAGGTTTAAAGATACTCAGACATATATATCTTTGCTAGACAACCTTAAACTTTTTTGTTTTTGGATGGCCTATAATTGTAGTTAGGTGGCCAACAAATCGGGTTTCCCTCTAAGCAGGTTGAGGCCACCTAACCACTTGAATTTTGGTTGTAACATGTCCTTTTTGAAGAAAATGAATGAAAAAGGTCTTGCCAAGCTTACAAAAAAAAATGTAGCGGAAATATACTAAAAATTAGTCACAAAACATAATATAAATTTGTCCAAAAAATTCTCCTTCACTTTTCTATTACTCGGGAAAATTAGGGCCTCCTTTAACAAGTAAATCGACCCGTAGATAATACACAAAAATACAACAGTAGAATCTAGCAACTCAACCCCCTTATAAATACGGCTTGTGCTAGTTATCCTTCATAATTTCGGCATCCCTATAGCAACTCAACCTCATCCCATGTCTAACGTCAACCCTCTCGACCTACCTACTGGAACTCGGCTTCAACAGTTTTGGCTTCCTCCTCCACACCGCACACTCTCAGTGTGTCCATAGATGTGTCTCGACCCTACTCTTGTGTGCTCAACCTGTAAACATGTGCTCACACAAATCCTGTAGTAGTTGCACACTTTTCACGACTCTTCAGTCTTGTGTCTCTCACTCGCTTGAGAAAATCGCTCTCTCAAGAATGTATGTCTCTTCACCTCTCCTTTAGGCTTCTTTTATGAATTTCATTAAGCCAAATCCCTAACCCTCAATATCCAAATTAATGGACGACTACGATTAAATCCTAACCTACTTAGATCAACAAGAGAGATTATATCTAATTCACTAAAATTTAATTGAATTCATTTTTCATTATAAACCTTAGCTTAATAGCCAACATTAATCAATTAATGAATTAATGTTTTTTTCCTAAGTTAATCTTAGGAAAGAAATCATAAAAGTCACTGAACATGAGCAAGTACATAGTCCTGAGGGTTAGCTTAATTGGTCAAGTCCCCATCGTTAAAGCACCTCTTCTATTGAGAGGTCATGGATTCAATTCTCTCGACACTCTTGGGATTAGGCTTTATGGTTGAGTTGACATGAAGTGATATTTTCGGGTAGACCTGCCTAGTACAAATATTTTGTGGATTTAGCGATCACCAATCTCTGAGTACCGTCAACCACATATGAAGAAAAACATGAGCAAGTACCTAGAGAGTGTTTTGGACATCTTTTGCATGCTTGACATTTAGCCTATGCAGAAGCACTTGTTTGAGCTATCAACATCAACACTCCCTCCTAGCAAGGAAGGTATTTTGTATTACCCCCAACTTATTCTTGTAAAAGATAAACATTACTTTCACCAAGGGCTTGGTGAGAATATCTGCAATTTGCCCATCTGTGGATATGTATTGAAGCTTCATAGCTCCTCGTTGTCTTTAATGAAGTGGTATTTGATTTCTATGTGCTTGGACCTATCATGAAGCACTGGATTCTCAAGAGTTTAATACAACTCTAATTATTGCAGTGAATCATTATGGGATACAACTCAAAACCAAATAACCTTGTGAGCATCTTGTGAATCCAAATGGCCTCACAACTCACCAAACTCATTGTCGTGTATTTAGCCCCTGCTAAACTAAGCTCATTGGACTCTACTTCTTGCTAAACCATGAAATCAAAGATTTGAACTGATGTAGCACCCTAAAGTTCTTTTCCTGTCCACTACACTCCCATCCTAGTCTAAGTCTATGTATCCCTACAACTGCACTTTGCCACTCCTAACATATCTCATCCCATGCTCCAATGTACCTCATAGATACCTAAGCACATGCTTCACTGCCACTCAATGCACCATCCTTGGCTCCGCCATAAATTAGCTCAGGGTATTCACAACAAATCACATATTTGGCCTAGTGTTGATCAGATACATCACGAAACCTATCAATTGTCTATACAATGTGAGATCCACCAACTCTGACTTTGAAGCATTAAGCTTCCTCTGATTGGTGATCATAGGTGTAGACATAGGCTTGCAATCCACCATCTTGAATCTGCTCAATATATCCATTGGATATTTTCCTTATCCTAGAAAAATTTCAAATGTATGCTACCAAACCTCCAATCCCAAAAAGTAGTGTATCATTTTGATGTCCCTCATCTCAAACATTGTAGCAAGATCATGCTTGCACATATCTATGAGCTTCTCTAACGCTATGAAAAATAGATCATCAACATACAACACCAAGACGAGTGCACCATCTCCAACAAGTGTTAATACAAGTTGGGATCCACCTCGTTCTTTGTGAAGCCCATGTCTAGTAGATACCCATCAATCCTCCAGTACCAAGCTCTAAGTACCTAGTTGAGTATATATAGTGCCTTCTTTAACATGTCATTAGAGAAATTTTGAGGTCTAAAATGGGTCTCATAATGAATATTATAAAATAATAGTGGAAATAATAAAATAAGATTAGATTACCTCATCAAGTTTTGGGGGAAAAAAGAAAAAACTATTTTTTCAACTTGTATTTTCAATTTCTCCCTATGATTTTACTCAAATTTCCAGTGGAAACGCTCACCAGATGCGGAATTTAATTTTGCATCCAAGGAGTACGCATGTTACATACTTTCGATAGACCCTACTACACAAAAAATGTAAAATACATGAGAAAACATTATTGCAATCACATTTTTTCATGTATTTCACATTTTCGTGTAGTAGTGTCCATCGAATGTATGCAACATGGGTATGCAAAATTAAATTTTGCATCCAATGAGTGCTCATGCTCAAAATTTGAGTAAAATCATAGGGAGATAAGTTGAAAAAGTTATCTTTTTACCATTTTACTCCAAAAATGGTGAATCATCTCCCATGGTTGACATCATCATATTGAATCATATCGATTCTTATAAAGTTGATTTTTGTTGTACAATTTTGTTTTGAGACCCATTTTTTACCTCAAAATTTCTCTAATGATACATGAGACTCTCTCCCATGCACCACAAATCCCTACGACTACTCAATGTACACCTCTTACTCAATCAACCTATTGAGGAAGGTTGTCTCCACATCCACATGATATATCCTCCACCTCATCTTTGAAGCAATAGATATAACAACCCTGATAGAACTATACCTAGCAAGTGGAGCAAATGTCTCCTCATATTCCACTCCCTCCTTTTGTGAAAATCCTCTCACCACAAAACTAGCCTTATGCTTCTCGATATTGCCATCTACAAGTGCTTGATTTTATAGATCCACCTCGAACTAACCATTGATTTCCCCTTTGGCCTCAACGCAATATTCCATGTATCATTCTTCATGATGGATACATACTCCACCACGGAATCCCTCTAAACCTGTTGGGCTATTGCATCCTCATAACCTCTAGGCTCAGAGTCAATGATGTCACTCATGAGTGCCATACAAATAGGAAACTATCTCGACGGTTTTCTTTCCCTAAAAGTGCTCGTAAGGGCCTCCACATGCTCCTGAGCATCTCTTAGTGTATGCTCAAGCCATCTCGGCCTCCTCTTAACAAAAGTATGAAACTCCTAAGAGAGAGAGATTTCTTTGAAAATGTGGCTATCTTTATATTACCCGTGGGCCATTAGTCCTTGTTTAAACAGTGAGTTTATGACAACTTATTGAGTAAGAATAAATATCTTCTTAAAATCCCCATTTCCTACATTAAGTTTAATTTCCTACTATAAGATTCCTCACACGAGAATGTTAAAAGCAATCTCTCTACAAATAGTGCAATAAATAAATGACTAAAACTAAAATAATTCCTTTATCTCATCATTTCATCCTTCGAGGAAATTGTTTGTAGAATCTACCACACTAAGGGCTATTTCCCTTCCAATGAATTAGGTAGTAGTCCTTTAGCTCCATGTAATTAGGATCTAGGGTGGAGAAACATGTTATTTCCGTAGCGTAGTAAGAAAATGTTTTGAGACTAGATTCTTTGGAGTGAGGGTGAAACTCTTTATGCATTGAAATGTTCTATTGTATGCAAAAGGTTGAAGACGTGTAGAAGATATTCCTTCCTTAATTTGATTGAGATTTTTTCTGAACTAAGAATTTTTTTGTTGTTGTTTTTTAGGGGATTGGTTGAAAGTACGTCAAACTTACCGGCCTTCTCATGAAGACTCTCTAGCACTTGATTATCTATTTTCTACTTATAAAGAAGCATATTATTCTCTAAAGAGTATCTTTGAGAAGTTGTCCCATTGTCGGAAATAAGGTTCTCATGTTGATGCAATTATGGAATGCTATATATATAATATAATATGGAGACTTTATTTTGGAAATGATATTTGAGGTATTATTTTGAGATGTATACCGAAGGAATAATAAATGATCATGCCCTTGATGTTGATGTGAGTAGTGGAAGTTATTTGCATGTTTTTTTTATAAACAAAAGTTAATTGTCAAATCAAGGTTGTTGTGAGGTATTTGATATTATTAGCAATTTGTTTTGTTGTGAATATAAATTAATTATTAAACTAGGTTTAGTATGGAGACTTTATATTAAGTTGTAGATGTCTATATTAGAAACAACACATTACAATTCAATTTAGTGTTTTGTAATTTATTACATGAATTTATATTGTAATATTAACAAAAATAAATATATTTTTCATATTGAGTAGACAAAATAAAAATCTATAATATTAAAATTAAATGGATGAACCTATAATAATTTTCTTTTTGCTTAACTATTTTGTTATGGATTATTGTTTTACTATTGAATAGAATCATTCCAATTTTAAACCTATTGTAAATGATGCATGATGAATGTTTTGTAATTTATTACATGTACTTTTATTGTAATAAAGTGCTAAATAGCTAGTTAATATTGTCTATATATTAACAAAAATAAACATATTTTTCATATTGAGTAGACAAAATAAAAATCTATAATATTAAAATTAAATGGATGAACCTATAATAATTGTTTTTTTGCTTAACTATTTTGTTATGAATCATTGTTTTACTATTGAGTAGAATCATTCCAATTTTAAACCTATTGTAAATGATACATGATGAACTAAATAATTGATTGTGTTGATATAATGGTTAATTAATCAAATACTTATGTTAAAGCAACTATGATTATAATTAATTAAATAATTGACTATGCTTTCAATGAATCCATAATGTATATTATTGTTGTTTGAATAATTAATTACCTCATATCACAATACTTGCAACAATGGTGACATTATTTATGTGAAGCTAAGATGTAATAAGAACTTTTTCAATGTTATCATGCAATATAATGGCATTGCACTAACCATAAATTCATTATTTAACAACAAAAAGTAAGGTGTATGCCATCACAATGAAAGCATATGGGAATAATTTGCATACACCTTAGTGTAATTCCTTAAATCATTATTACATGTTTTTTTATCCAACATATGCATTATTGATTTGTAATATTTTGGTGTTGCTTTATTTTGTCATGAGAAAATGTCTAGTAAATGGACTTGTGCCACCTAGATGTTCACACAAACCTATTGCTTCATTTGTTCTCAATGGTCATGTTGTTCTTGGGAACTAGATAGACATGTAGACCCCCCCAAGTGTTGATATCCATAAACAAGGCTTAGTGGCATCCATTAGAGGTGGAGCCTCTCTGCTTTAGGCTTGGAGGAAGAGCAATTTGGCTAAAGGTGGGCAACTCTCCAAATCTCCAGATATTTCATTGATAACAAATATTGTTGTATTACAATATAAAGTTATTTGTGATGATTCATTTGCATCACACATGTTAAGAAGCTTCAATCAAGTCATTATTATATGGCAAAAAATGAGAAAACAAAATCATGAAAAAGGATGGCACCTACCTTTCTATATTTTGCACCAAACACTAATTTTTTGTTTTTTAATGAATGATCATTGGGCTAGCAGGCCCATTGTGCTTCATTCATGGAAGGGGAAAAAAAATTAGTAGTTGCAATTGATATTAAACATTTGAAAAATGAGAATTTTAATGAATAATAACATAACAAAGATTGTTGTAGTATTGTCTATGAAGGGAGAAAAAAATGAATTCGGTAATAGTAATTCATATTAAGCATCGCAAAAATGAAATTGTTAATTAATGACACATTGTGGAATTAATTTTAAGAGCTTTTTAATCCTATTCTATTTGTTAAAAATCAACTTGGAATGGGGCTACATGTAAACTTAAACTTTATTTTTGGTAGGAAAAAAAATGGATTGACATGGGGCTAACAAGCTCACTGGAGGGAGAAAACAAAAGTAGTAATTGCAATCCATATTAAACATCTGAAAAATGAGAACTTTAATCAATAATAACACAACAAAGACCATTGTAGCATCATTTATGGAGGGAGGAAAAAAATGAATCTGGTAATCGTAATTCATATTAATAACATAGTAAAGACCATTGTATTGTTGTTTATGGAGGGAGAAAAAAATGAATCTAGTAATTGTAGCTATATTAATTGTTAATTAATAATAACATAGTAAAGGCCATTGCAACCTCATTTATGGAGGGTGAAAAAAATTGAATCTAGTAATTGTAATTCATATTAAGTATCTCAAAAATGAAATTGTCAATTAATGATACATTGTGGAAGTACATCTACCTCTTGGCAAGCAATTACTTAATCTAACAAGATGGACAATATGCTAAAATTATTGGATGAAGTGAAATTCAAAATGGTCATAAAAAATCATGTAGTTATTTTGGAAGTAGTTTTAATTTATTATATAAAATGCATGTTATTTATAGGAGATGATGCTAAAATTATTTGCAGTGAACTTCAAAATGGTCATAAAATAACATGCATTAATTTTAGTAGTTTTAATTTATTATATAAAATGCATCTTATTTATAAGATGTTCTCTTTTGCATTGAAAGGCACTCTCTAGCCTATTATGGAAGAGATGTTATAGTGTCTTGTCCTATCCTATTATGTAAACATTTTGATTCGATCAAATTACATAAAAATAAATTAAAGTTAATAATTGAGCATTATCGTACTCCATATTTTGACAATCCATGGTTTTTCCCATAGAATTCTTAAACCGTGGTTTTTTTCATGGTGTTCTTCATCCTTCAACAATAATATGCTAATTTAATTAAAAACTTTCTAAATTAAGCAAATGTATGATCAAGTTTATAATCCAAATGGCATTGCCTATAAGCAATTGTGGTAGGATGGTGAGTGTAATAAACTATACATTTCTTTCAAATGTTGAAGATAACCTCCTTGGTAGCAAAGCCTAATCTTGCAAAAAAATGGTTGCTTACTTCAAATTTGTGGCAAGCCATGAAAATTAGGTTCCTTTTTCTTCTAGCAATTTATTCATGTTCAAATGGTAATTTCTTACCACATTTTATAAACCACTTATAATAAAGGCTTTTTTATCCTAATAAAAATGTTACATCAAGGAATATAACTTGCTCACTTTGAATATTTTTCTACACCAAGACCACTTCATATTGAATGGTAATTTAGTTAGAAAAGCACAAAATTTTATCATGATGTTGAATTCTATGAAGAAAATACCATGAATGTCATATGAATTATTTAATATTTTAAACATGAACTTCAAGCACTTGTTTATCTACTTTCAAATTTTAGTAAAGGTAGATGTTGACTAAAATAACATCTCTATCTACTTTCAGTTTTGAAAAGAACGAGTAAGAATAGTGTATTTGTAGTGTGAATGGATAGAGTAGCATTGTGTAGTGTCCCTTCTTGGTTAGTCAACTTCGGTGACACTTGGAGATGGTGATTGTGATGCAATGATATAAAGATTATGCATGTCAGACTTATGTATATGCTTGTATGTTATAGACTTGGTTTGGGTCACATGGTTGTTGCGTGCTTATGATAATATCTATGGTTGTGTGCATAAGACTAATTTTGGTTAAGTGCATATTATCGATCTTTTCTCTTTTGGTGTCCTAATTTTGACATAGATGTATGACATGAATGGTGATCCAGGATTGAAACAAGAATTTATGGATGATCATAGTTAATTATGATTTATGGATGATACATGATTTGCATGATTATATATGCTTAATCTTGTACTCAACACTCATATTATAAATGACTATGGAAGACATTTCTTCAAAACCAAGATGACTATGGAAGTCATGCATAATTCTTGGTAAAATGTGATTAAGTTAATTTCATTATGAAATTCATTTGATTCCTTTGATCTATGAGATTGTGATGTGGGAAGGTCTTGAAACAAGACCTTACCAACGAACCATCAGATGGGTGTGATCTCATAATCAGTACATTAAGGTGAAGCGCGGAGTTTCAAAGCATAGTAGATGAGAAGCCATGGATATTAGGGTATGGAGTACTAAATCCATGAAAGATAAAGATGTGGAGTCTTGGATCTATAATAAAAATATTAGGGCATGGAAGCTAAAATATTTAAAAGATCAAGGTGTGGAATCTTGGATCCTTGAAGTAGATCAGGGCGTGAAGTCCTCAATCTACTAAAGCACGAAGATGCATGCAATAGGGGTATGGAATCCCTATTCTCTGGAAGAAAAATACCACTCATAGGTGTTGAAAATTAGTAGCTGGGGAATGAATTTCCTTAAATAAAATCTCATTTTTTACAATTCTGGAGCGACTTTCTAAAAATAGAAAGTCATGTCTAGCCTCTCAAGTATTACTTTCCAAAAATAGTAAATCACCTTGCAGCAATTGGTAATCAAGTATATTTGAAGGAAAATCACTTAACTTATCATTAATTAATCCTAATAGTTCAATCTTGACTTAATCATCATCATTATTATTATTATTATTATTATTATTATTATTATTATTATTATTATTATCCTTTGTGACACTATGATATTATTATTAAAAGGAATTACAAGCCACCTTCATCACCTCAATCACTTCACACCTCTCTCCTTGATGACTCACATGGATCTACGCAACTCTCTCTCTCTCTCTCAATGATACGTTACACTCTCTCTTACGCACTCATTAAAGACAACATATTCCTCTTACACTCATTAAAGTTGTCATAAAGGATTCCTCTTATGCTCAATTTAATGTATATGTTATACTCTCCTTAACTAAGGCATGCGTACCTCTCCTTAATGGCATGCGTTACACTCACCTAAATGGCATATGTTACTCTTCCTCGAGGCATGCATATTGCTCCTATATTTTTGTCTCATGCCTTCTCACTTGGGAGGATGAGAGGTGTATTGTGAAAGAAAAATTGGAACTTGAGAGAGAGAAAGTTGGAGAGACTTGAAGAAAATTGTGAGAGGGAGAGACCTAGACAATAGCCAAATGTTGTCGAAATGAATTTGAAATTCCTAAACTAAATTACTAAGTAGCTCTACTTGGTGGAGTTGAACATGAGTGGTATTGAAATGAAGTGAAACTTATCTTCCTTAGCTTGCATGTATCTTTCTCTATTGTTGTATTTTGGTATTGCTTGTGAGCTTTTACAGCTCAGGGGTTCTAGGGGGGAAGTTCTTCCTGGATATGGTTGGGAGGTAAACCAGATGGTTCAAATAAGTTGGTTAAGGAATCAAAGATGGAGCATGCTTTCAACTATTGGAGTTGAATATCACATCATGTATAAATTTAATTTCCTTGAAATTTTAGTATAGTATTAGCATAAAGAATTGTAGAAATTTTAATTTTTGTAAGCATGTAATTTTGTTTAAGCTTATGTTATCTGGAATCTTATTGGTTAACTTGAGAATGAAGACTAAGAGTAGTCTATATGTATGGATGTTTAGATCTCAAGTTGGAATTATTATTGGTGTAGTTTATTGTACTAACCTTGGTATTGTAGCGAATTGAGGAAGAAAAGCCAAATACTACTATAGGTAATTACAATAAAGAATTGCAAAAGAGGTTCGATAAGAGTTTCATGACTTATGGTTTTGTGTTGTTTTATTTGAAATAGGTAATTAGATGCATTTTAGAAAGGGTTTCATGGTATGTTTGCAAAGTGTTTGGAAAAAATCCGTGAATATATATATATATATATATATATATAAGTGCTAACTTGTAGCCTACAAGACAAGTAAGAAAATGGGCATGTACCCAAAACATACCTAGAGGGATTACATGATTAACCCTTAAAAGAAAATAAAAAATAATGGCAGGCAAAATATGGTTTGGAAGATCAAAGGCTTGAGGTAAATTGGAGGTAATATTCAGTCATTATATGTTTGCAATCCTTACAAATGTGGATAACAAGTAAGGAAACAAAATGCATTACAAGAATCATCATTGGTTAACTTTTATGCTGAAATGTTTTCATATGTATGACAATACCTTATGATGCTTGTCGTGTGTTTGTAGAAATGATTGAATAAAAACAATGCTTGATGAATCTAAAAATCCTTAAATTCACTTGCAATATATGAAATGGTTTAGAAAGAATTAAGACCATACATAATTAATTATATATTAATTCTATGTTGTTATTCGTTATGCATGGATGTAGATTTGAGTTTGCATGCCATATGTTTGAGAAAATCTGAAAATGAGATTCTAAGGTTAGGGTCTTTGCTATCTTAACATCCATGAGTTGTTTTGTAATGGTTCAAGACAATATAATGGGGTATTCATACTATTTGGGCATGGAACCCTTGTTTGATTCCAAAAAAAATACCTTTTAGAACCTAAGCCATAAATCTGGACGATTTCACATATAGCTAATGTCATCAATATTTGCTAGCTATCAAGCTTTGGGGAAAAGATTAACATGATTTATTCCTTTTTTAATATGCCAAAGTTTAATGTTTTAATTTCTGAATCTTAGAAGGTAAATAGGTTTAGGAAGAATCTTAGATTCATGTTAGTTAATTGTTGTGAAATTGCCTTGAGGGATTATGGTTGTCAAGTGTTTGACAAAATGCATCAATGTTTATAGATTGCGTGTTTGCAACCTATTTGTTAAAATGCCTCAGTGGTTTTAGATTAAATGCTTGCAAATTGTTTGTCATAATACCTCAATGGTTGTAGCTAATTATATTTATGACTTGCTTGTAAAAATGCCTAAGTGAAATTAGGATGTATAACCAAGGTGTTTCCGGAAATATCTCAATGAATATGTGTGGTAATTCTATTTACATATTGAGTTAAAATTCATGCTCATGAATTCAAATTTGGGTAAGTGAATTGTTGTGACATTAGCTTACATATGAATTCATAATTATTGGATACCACTCCTATAGAAGTTGAATTCTGCTTTCAAGCAAAGAATTCACAGGCATGTTATTTAGAATAAAATCAAATTAGTTGCTCTTGAACACATTTAATTGCAATTAAGTTAACAGTTATCTTGTTGGGAATTATGGTTTGTAACGTTTGATATGTATTCATCCAACTAAAGACTCTTTCTTTTAATTGTGATTTCTAATCTTGAGAAGCAAGTATTATGGTTGTAAATATTGGATCTTGATGAAACCATTATCCTTGTAGCTTTGATGAGAAGATTAAAATTACCATGGGGTAGTTAGTAGAATTTAGTATGTAGTGTAAATTATATCAATGAGAAAAGATGGCCCTGCTTTAACTTATATATATAGTGTTCAATGGGAACTTTATTTCGTTATAATCTTAATGGTTGGTCAGGTGGGACCTTACACATTATGTCAACTTAGAAGCACCAGTTTTACTAGAAATGGTATGATGTATTTCTGGGGTGAATGGATTATGTAGTGTTATGTTATTTTATTGTACAATTGATCTGATAATCACCCTATGAGTGATCTCAGTTAAGAATTATTAAATGGAGGTATTATAGATTCATGTGTTGGTGTGTGTCTAGGTTATTTGAGCAATGGATCGATCAGATTGTAAATACATAGACACTCGAAATGGAAGACAGCAGAGAAACACAGTAAGCAAATATAAGAACACAAGAAATTAATAAGGAGTTCACCCTATCCTCTAGGGCTACATCTCTGGTCTAGCTTTCAATGGTGGCCTTATTTTATTGTGTCTTAAAGTAGATAATTACAAAGAAGGAGCTCAATATGAGTCTCCTGTCACAGGATAGCTTGGTAGGGTGGTTCTTGGATTTCCCAAGCCACTAGAGTACACAGACTCTTGGCCTTACTAGCCTTTTGACCTCTCGGGTCTACAATGGAAGGAGCCCAATGTGGTGCTTGGTCCTAATAGATCCCCTTCAGGGATGGCTCGAATTTCTCAAGCCCTTTGGTGCTCGACGCTGCCTTTGGTCAACTCAACCCTCTGTCTTCTTACTGCTTTTTGCTCTCTCTGTCTACTTTCTTTGTTCTTCCATGTGTGTGGGTGTGTGTGTCCCTTCTACTGGTCTGTACATGGCTTTAAAGCCACTCGAGCTCATGGCTATTCGATTCCTCCTCTAGCTCGGTCGGATCACCTACCACAACTTCGCTTGGAGTTCCCTGTCTTGCATCATCATCAGACTCATAGGGAGCGGCCACTTGTCCTCCTGTGAATTGCACTAGCTTACTTCGTCGGTTCGGTTCTTCAGTTACGTCGTGGAATGAGTCATCTGCTACCTTAGTGGTCAAAGCGGACCTCAAATTCTTTTAAATCGTGGCTTAATCCCTCATTAGATCCAGTCTTACCGTCGAGCGTGATAACAACCATTAGATCTGAATCCCCCAGATCCAACGCCATCCACTCATTTCACGCGGTTGACTTGCTCGATTGTTAGTGCGTGATGAGCAACATTTTTCTCTCTCCTTCGCTTGCCATGCGTCGGGCGCTGAGTGGAATCACTCCATTTTCACCAAATCTGCTTACCACCCAAGGATGCCCTTAATGAATACCGCCGGTTTTTTTTAGAGCGCGGGTCTCGCCTTAGCCTTTAGCCTTTTTCCCCACGGTTTTCTCAGCTCCCATGTGACCGAGCACTCGGGGCCCCTCCTTTTCGAGGGTTTTTGCCCAGCGATGCAGTAATTGCGCATCAAAAACACCCTCCATTTCCTGATCTGGGCTTCCCAGGGGCTAATTTCGCGTCTTGCGCAGTCTCCAAGGGCCTCAGTCAGCGCGCTTTGACCGAGGTCCTCTTCATTCCATGCTAGCCGCCAACTGCCACTATTTTAGAGGTGTTTTTTATTGTTGTTCTCAATTCTTTGAAGTCTGTCCCAACCTAGTACAGCCATGGTTCTTTTGATTATTCTTTATGGATCCAATTCGGATCACGACCTTCCCACTGAAAAGATTTTGGACCACCAAAAGTTGGTTTTTCAAGCATCGATTAAGTGATGGTATTGATGTCTCACTTGCCCAATCTCAATCCACTTTGCACTGCTCGGCTTCGAACCTTTGAGTCCAATTCTGAGGTACTCAACGTCTCCTCTGTGCGTTGTCCTCACCTTCCTGTCCAAGACTGTGTCTTCCTGCAATTCATTCAGATATTCAAGTAGCAAGTCATCAATAGAAGGCAATTGATTTTGCTCTTCAGGATCCTCAATCATTGAAGGTTCAAACAATCTCAAGCAATCTGCATTTATGACTAAGTATATGTGCATGTAAGCTGGTAGATCAAGGTGAAAAGCATTTTCACCGATCCTCTCAAGTATCTTGAAGGGTCGATACCTGATAGGCTTTAGCTTTTTACCTTCACCTTGCATCTTGTCCTTGCTAATATACAGCCACACCTGGTCACCAACTTGGAAACTATGCTCCACCTGATGCTTTTCATGCCTTGCCTTATATTTGGCTTGGCTCTTTTCCAACTGTTTCTGTACTACCTGGTGGATCTCCTGGATCTGTTCAATGAACCTAGTTGCCTTGTACACATCACTGTGTCCATCAATAGTGGTATCTTTACCAGAGACAAAATCCAAAGGAGACCTTGGTGTGAAACCAAAACAGGTTTCAAAAGGAGATCTATGTGTATAAGAATGTTTTTCTCTGTTGTAAGCATGCTGCACATAACACAAGTGTTCATTCCAAAGCTTAGGATGTTTGTTGCAATATCCTCGGAGTAGCTAGATCACTGTCTTGTTAACTACTTCTTTCTGGCATTCAGTTTGTGGATGAAAAGATGTGCTTTTCTTCAGTTGAGTGTCCATCATCTCCCATAGACTTGACCAAAACTTCCCCACAAATCAGGTGTCTCAATCAGATACAATAGTAGTGGGTAACCCAAAATAAACCCATACATGTTCAAAGAATAATTTTGCAGTTTGTTCAGCTGTAATCTGCTTATTACAAGGTATCAAAATGCACATTTTTCTTAACCTATCCACAACCACATGTAGATAATCATGACCTTTTCTAGACTTAGGCAGTCCCCCAACAAAATCCATGGAAACACTTTCCCAAAGGTGAGAGGGAACTGGTATGAGTGTACAGGCCTAGTTTTCTATTGTTGGGCTTGCTTTTGGCACACATAGTATACCCTCTCACATATCTAGAAACTGTCTCATTCATTTTTGGCCAATAACAAAATCTTTGCAGCTGTGAAACTGTTTTACTTACCCCAAAGTGACCTGATGTTAGAGAAGTTGTGCTTCTCTGATTATCTTTACTCTCTCTGTTTGTGGAATGCAGAATTTCCCACAATGATATAAGAGTCAGTCCTTCACATGATAATCCAATTCTTCTACCCTTTTGCCTTGACTCAAAGTTGCATATACATCTTTAAAGTCTATATCTTGAGCATATTGTTCAATGTAGCTTTCAACAGAATAATGCTTAAGTATAGTAGATGCATTTATAATGGGTCTAGATAACATATCTGCAACTTTGTTATGTATGCCCTTTTTATATCTGATGACTAAATGAAATTGTTGTAGAAAACCCATCCACCTGTAACGTCTTGATTGCTACAACTTAGTTTGGGAGTGTGGATGTTGAAGTGGTTGATGATCAGTATGTATTATTGTTTCTTTGCCCATTAAGTAATGTTTCCACTTTTTCACACTTTGAACTAATGCATACAATTCTTTATCATATGTAGGATAGTTAACTACTGTAGGATTAAAAGTCTCAAAATCATAACATATGGGTTTACCATGATGTGTCAACACTGCTCCCATGACATAGTCATTGGCATCTGTTTGGATCTCAAATGGTATTTGTAGCCCAAGCAGTGCTAGTACAGGTGTTGTACTAATCTTTTCTTTCAAGGTGTCGAAGGCTTTCTGATGTTTTCCTCCCCACTAAAACACCTTGTTCAATCCTGTCAAAGCATGTAAGGGAGATGCAATTGAGGAAAAGTTAGAGATGAACTTCCTCCAATATTGTGCTACTCCTAAGAAGCTTCTCACTTCTCTAGCAGACTTAGGTTTAGGCCAATTTACAATGACTGCCACTTTAGAGGGATCTATTTTCAATTCACCACCCCCTACTATATGACCCAAATAATTTAGAGAGGTTTTGCCAAATTCACATTTGGAGAGTTTAACATAAAGTTTTTCTCTTTTCAGACATCTAATGTCTGCTTAACATGCTTTAAGTGTTCCTCTCACATTTTACTTAAAACTAGAATGTCATCCAGATATACAATAACAAAATCATCAAGAAAAGGTCTGAGTACATCATTCATTAATCTCATGAAAGTAGCAGGGGCATTGGTTAAGCCAAAAGGCATAACCAACCACTCATACAATCCCTGCTTTCTTTTGAAAGAAGTCTTCCATGCATCTTGCTCTGCAACTCTGACTTGATGGTATCCACTGTGCAAGTCCAGCTTGGTGAAATAAACAACTTCCTTCAATTGATCTAAAAGATCATCTATGCGAGGAAAGGGATAACGATTTTTTATTGTTATCTTATTCAATGCTCGGTAGTCAATGCATATTCTCCACGATCCATCTTTCTTTCTCACCAAAATGATTGGTGACCCACATGGTGATGTGCTAGGCCTGATAAACCCCTTATCGAGCAACTCTTGCACCTGCTTCTTGATTTCAGCATTCTCTAAAGTAGAAAACCTGTACATTCCATTGTTAGGCAATGGAACATCTTGCTGCAAAATAATATCATGTACTATTTCCTTTTTGGGTGGCAGACCTTTAGGTTCTTGAAACATGACATCATACTCTGAAACAATCTTTTCTATATCAGCGTGTTGCTTAGCATTACAGCCCTCAAATACATTGGTTTTATCAAGTTTCTTTTCCTTTACAACCATTAGTAAGAATTGTTTGCATGAATTTATCATTCTTTTCATCTGCCCTAAGTTTATGAGAGTA
>APFE031281978.1:214640-259241 GCA_000404065.3 Pinus taeda | reverse complement strand
AAATCAAATTTACTTGTGAGCCACTATCAAACAAAGTATCAATCTTTTGATGTTTGGAAACAACTCGAATATGGAAAAGCTCATGTCTTTTTCTCTCATGTTCTTCCTCAATAATAGATTGAGCAGAATTACTAGTAGATTCTTTAGAACTCTTACCTTTTATACCTGTGGCTGCAATGGTTGTTTCATTTCCCGAGTCTGACCCAAAATCTTTCTGAATCGCTGCAGCAGTCTTCTTCTTCTTGCCCTCGAACTTCTTAGGTCTCAACTCTGGATGCAGAATCCAACAGTGCTCATCATCATGCCCATCCTTTTTACAGTGAATGCATGAAGCTTTGCTTTTCTATGCAGTTTTAGCCTTCCTTGTTGTCCACTTCTGCTTTCTTTTCTCCTTTCTCTTACTTGCAGTGGGTTGGGATGCCCCCCCCCCCCCAACTTCTGATTTCCATCTTTCCTCTAGCCCTAGATGATAGCTTGTACAGATACCTCATCTATACTAGTGGGATTAAACATGAGGATGGTATGCCTCATGTAGCTGTGTAGACCACCAATGTCCTTCAAAAGAATCTTTGGTGAGTCTAATGAGATCCCTAGAATCAATGCTCTCTTTCTAAATTCTTGAGTGTACCCTTGCACACTTTGCCCTTTCAATTGCCGAAGAGTTTGCCAACTCATTATGGCTTGTTGCATGTAGGCCAAAGGATAGAATTTCTTCTTGATGGCAGAAAAAAATTCACTCCAGACAGAGATAGTCTTACCATGTCTTTTCATGTCAGCTTGGGTTCTGCCTTCCCACCAAACCAAGGCAGTGCCTCCTAGGCGTAGGCTTTCCAGCTAAATTTTTCTCGTCTAAGTCGATGTTCTGCACTCTGCAATACACATCAATTTATCTAATCCAATTGTCTAACTTTTCAGCATGTAGCTCTCCATCATATATAGGCAAGTCAAATTTAACATCTAGCTTGATCAAAGATGCTTTCTTATTATGCACAGGGTTATTAGGAGGTGTGAGAAAGTTTTCCTCTTTCCCTTTTCCTTTTGAGTGGTCATGGGAATGATATTCATCTTCTTCTTTATCTTGTTTAGAGCCTCATGAATCTTCATCCTTATGCTTTCTAAAGTCCCTATACATTTCTTCTATCATAGACTTTATAGCTAGGAAACTTTTTATGAATTGAGGGTCTGGCCCCACAGAACCTTCCTCTAACATGGTCTTCCGAGGATAGACTCTCCTAATCTCAAGATTAGTTTCGACCAACTCTCCTTCTCCTAATTTGAGCTTTGATCTAGTGAGCATTCAACAGCTAAACCAACACAAGCTTGTCTAACCTTACAGCCTAGAGCTCTGATACCACTTGATCTGATAATCACCCTATGAGTGATCTCAGTTAAGAATTATTAAATGGAGGTATTACAAACTCATGGGTTGGTGTGTGTCTAGGTTATTTGAGAAACCGATCGATCAGACTGCAAATACATAGACACTCGAAATGGAAGACAACAGAGAAACACAATAAGCAAATATAAGAACACAAGAAATTAATAAGGAGTTCATCCTATCCTCCAAGGCTACATCTTTGGTCCATATTTCAGTGGTGGCCTTCTTTTATTGTGTCTTAAAGCAGAGAATTACAAAGAAGGAGCTCAATATGAGTCTCCTATCATAGGATAGCTTGGCAAGGTGGTTCTTGGATTTCCCAAGCCACTAGAGTACACAGACTCTTGGCCTTACCAGCTTTTTGACATCTCGGGTCTACAATGGAAGGAGCCCAATGTGGTGCTTGGTCCTGACAGATCCCCTTCAGGGATGGCTCAAATTTCTCAAGCCCTCTGGTGCTCGATGTTGCCTTTGGTCAGCTCGGCCCTCTATCTTCTTACTGCTTTTTTCTCTCTCTATCTGCTTTCTTTGTTCTTCCGTGTGTGTGTCCCTTCTGCTGGTCTGTACATGGCTTTAAAGCCACTCAAGCTCATGGCTATTTGATTCCTCCTCCAGCTCCATCGGATCGCCTGTTACAGATTCGGTTAGAGTTCCCTGTCTTGCGTCATTATCAGATTCACATGGAGTGGTCACTTTTCCTCCTGTGAACTACGCCAACTTACTTTGTTGGTTCGGTTCTTTAGTTACGTCGTGGAATGAGTCATCCACCACCTTGGCGGTCAAAGCGGACCTCATATTCTTTTAAATCGTGGCTTAATCCCTCGTTAGATTCGATCTTACTGTCGGACTCGATAACAACCGTTAGATCTGAATCCCCCAGATCCAATTCCATCCGCTCATTTCGCGTGGTTGAATTGCTCGACCATTAGCACATGATGAGCGGCAGTTTTCTCTCTCCTCTGCTTGCTACGCGTTGGGCGCTGAGTGGAATTGCTTCGTTTTCACCAAATCTGCTTACTGCCCAAGGATGCCCCAAATCAATACTATCAGTTTTGTTTTAGAGCGTGGGTCCCGCCTTAGCCTTTAGCCTTTTTCACCACGGTTTTCCCGGCTCCCATGCAACCGAGCACTCAGGGCCCCTCCTTTTCGAGGGTTTTTGCCTAGCTATGCACAATTAGCGCTAAGTGCTAATTGCGCATCAAAAAATCCCTCTATTTCCCGATCCAGGCTTCCCAGGGGCTAATTCTGCCTCCTGCACAATCTCCATGGGCCTCGGTCAGCGCGCTTTCACTAAGGTCCTCGTCGTTCCACGCTGGCTGCGAACTGCCACTGTTTTAGAGGTGTTTTTTATCATTGTTCTCAATTCTTTGAAGTCTGTCCCGACCTGGTACAACCATGGTTCTTTTGATTATTCTTTATGGATCCAATTTGGATCAACAATATGTTTTATCATAATTATAATGTAAGGATGTAGGGTGAGCTTTTTTTTTCAACAATTTTATCTGAAGTGTTAAAGTGATTTGTTTTATTTACAACTGTTAAGTTCTTAAAATGATTTAAGGTTTTGTACGAGAAATTTACTATTCTAGTGTTTCAAGTAAGATTTAAAGTTTTGTGTAGGGAACTTACCATTTCAATTTTCTTAAATTATAAAATTCTAAATAAAAAACTCAAATTTCAATGTTTTGAACTAATTTATGAAAAATGGATAATATTTATTTTTTCTAGAGCCTAAAATATATTGTATGAGACATGTATAAGTATAAATACAATATATTGAAATCTTGATATGACCAGCTTAGATCTATTTTAACTCTGAATCTACAAAGCATCTAGAGGGATCAAATCTCTTGAGGTGCAAACCTATTTTACATTGAAAAGAGATTTGATCTCTCTCAGAGCTTGGTAGATATGAAACTAAGATGGATCAAAGATGGTATTAATTCAATTAGATTAAATTTAAGCTAAATCAAATGTCAATTTTATATTCACTTGTAACAAAGAGAAAATAAAAAAAGGTTGTGTTGAAATTGGGTTAGCAAGTCAATTGTAGCTTTACTTGTGAAAGAGATAGAAATGAATAAAGATAGTAATTATCTTTCATATTCAACATTTGAAAAAAGAAAATGCTAATAATAATAATGAAAATATTAATTAATAATTACAAAGTAGAAGTATCCTTATCCAATTGGTTATATACCTCAAAAGAAATTACCAAATATATCAAGATGGATCTATGCCAAAGTTATTGGATGGAGTGAAATTCAAATCTATCATAAAACAACTTGTATTAATTTTACAAAAGGTTTTAAATTCTCACATAATATCCATGTTAGTCACTTATAAGGTTTTTTTTTAATGTAATTATTGTTTATTAGTCGTAACCCTCGAGTGTAGACCACCTAACAACCTAAGTACACATGTAGCCCAAGTATTGAACTCTTCAAGGATAGTCAAGTCCTTTATGTAAAATGTTTAATTAGAAGGCATAAGTAGGGGGCGGTGGAAAGTTTATGGTTGTGTGAATAAGAAGGGGGCTAATTTTTTCTTAGAGAAGAGATCTTTGACTTGGGCTTTGGTGTTAGTTTGTGTAAAGGTTTAGGTTTGAGGAACACATGCTTAGCATGGGGTTTCAATAAAGTTTTAGGTTTGAAGAACTTGGGCTTGGTGAATGGTTTAGGCTTTAAGATTAGATGTTGAGGTGGAATTTTATATAAGGGTATAGGTTTGAGGGGTAAAAACTTAGGATGGGGTCTTAATAAAGGCTTAAGTTTGAATATGTTAGGTTTGGGGAATGGTTTCAACTTTAAAATGTAAGGGAAAGGAGGTTACGAGAATGGGTTTGAAGAAATGAGGGTTAGGTGGGTGTTTGGGCTTTAAAATCTTAATAACAACTACTAATAAATCTAGTTTCACATGGACTTTGGAGAAATTGAACAATACTTTGAAGTTGGGGTTCAGAATTGGAGGATGGACATCTAATCTCTATAGGTTATTTAAGCAATTAAGTAGGATTGGATTTAGTATAAAACAACTAATTGCAACAAACATAAAGTGTCAGAAGATAAAGTTATACGCATACAATATATGAACCTTTGGAAAGTTTTTCCATTGTCATCCAACATAATTAGTAGCTCAACAATGCAAATAATGGACATTGATATTAAAAATTGTCGCAATATCAATAGGTCTTTAGCTATAATTCTTTATTTTGCCTCAATCTCTTTAAATGAGTTGATGCCAAAAATGGCATTCATGTAACAACACCTAAACACACTCATACCCATGTGAGATGATAAGTGGGAATACTATCTGGTGGTTAAAGCCCATTAAGGTCTTCTAATTATCTTTGTTAATTTTTCTTAGGGCTATATTGTTCTTTTCTTTAGATAATTGCATTTCATTATTTTACACATTTAATTCACCCCACAACATTATAACATCATTATATCATATGCAATTTATGTAGAAAGAACAATATCATCATCAATATAGTTGAATATAAAGGAACAATAGAATAAAAGCATTCACACATAGAGACACTAGGATTGATCGGAGACCAGGGAAAAACCCCACAAGGGGGAAAACCCTTTCAAATTCTTCTTCTTATTAGATTGTCATAAAATGTTCAGCAAAGAGAAATTACAAAGATCCATATCTTCAACCAAAAAATTATCCGACAAAATCAACCAAACAAAATCCATGAGATGAACCCATAAACACAAATAATCAAAACCATGATTCAGAAGCCTGCGGTCAATTGTCGATATTTGTAGTAAACTTTCAAACTTTGTGGTCAACTAATGAAATGAAACCCTAGTTTCAAGTCGCATGGAGAGAGAGTGTGTGTGTGTACGGTTGAAGCTCTCCAACTGTAGTCATAGGCTTGTGTGCATGTGGTTGTAACCAAAAATTCCCTATCACAACCCTGCAGCTAGGAACCAAAAACCCTAATCACAAGTGCGAGCCTTAGATCTTGCAATTTCAAACTTGCGCAAACAAACTTCCACAAACCAACCTTCGACCTGTGTGAGACAAAACAAAGAATTAAGGATGATTGATGATCTCCAAGTGATGGTCACTTGACTTGTATTTATAGCCATCCAAGGGTGTCCAATTTCTCTTTTGGTTCGACCTATCCTTTTGTGCACATGTGGGTTTTCATATTAAAAATATATGTTTCCTTAATCAAATTAAATTCTTCAAAGGGATAGTAGGGGTCTTCCTTGATGAGGAATATTTTCCAAAGGGAATTTTCCCCTAAGCTGCCAAAATTAACACTCCCTCTCAACTAGGGAGAAATTATTGACTACAACATATGTTTCATCACAAATATCTAATCATCATCAATTGTCATCTTTGTTCATCTCTACTCATATATGTTCATATCTTCTCATCCCTACTCATATATGCTCATCCATGTATCTTTGCTCATATGTCGAACACTCTCGAACCCAAAAGAAGAAGAATTTGACATCGAAGGGGAGCCCAAGCTACCACCCTCTATTCATCCTGGATCCACTGCTACTGTTGTAACTTATTTTTACCCTTAGAATAGTTTGAAAATTTCTTTCTATTGCAAAAAAAAAGAAAAAATAAAACAAAAAAATTGAAAATAAAAATAAGAAAAGAAATGAAAAATCAAGAGAAAAGAAATGAAAAATCAAAAGAAAAGAAAGGAATAAATAAAAGAAAAATATATTGTTATTTCTGACAATAAGTTTGCACACTTAAATGTCGCTATATTGTATAATTTTATTTGGAAATTATGTATTTTTCAAAATAAATATTGAAAAATGAAGTTTGATGTGACTACTGCCTAGAACATATTTCGTATGCAACTTTTGAGGGTTAATATGATGTGTGCTAAGATCAACGACGACCGATGAATTTCATAACCCCCCGCATTCCTGACAGTTAATGGACGAGGGACCGAGGGGTCCGCAAAGTGGTTTTCTCAATCCCACTTTTGTAAATGTCTCAAGCTCCGACGAATTACGAGACCCCCTCCACTTGAAACCATTTACCACTACCACCCATCCTGCACAAACCACTTATCCTCCTCCGACATTCTTACCCTCCACCAGACTCCCGCCATTTTTAGTTTCAATTACTTCTCCCGCTAAACTAGTCAAGTGATCGTTTTCGTATCTATAACCGTCGCCAATGTTCAACTCATTTAATTCCCGCGCCAATAACGGTTAATTCAAAAGAAAATCATTATGAGAAAAATCATAAAGTTATTACCCTGCCAAAAAAAATCCTTTTACCTCCTACCTGCAACCAGAATTTCCAGAACATCATTTGAGCACATTCTAGTGACCAACAGCTACCAATCATCGCTATTCTAGGGTAAATTCTCAATTATCCTTAGTAATTTTTATTTTTTCCCAAATGGCTAGCCATAAAGGAAAATATAAGGCATCTGTGGAGAATCCCCTTCTACCTCCTTTCATTAATTTAGATGAATTGCCTCATGTAGATACCCTTTACTGAAACCAATTGTGAATTCAACTTGTACGAGCTTCACAATTGGGCATTTCAAAAGTATGAGGATGCCAGTGACGAATTATCTTTCTGAGAATCTTTACTTCATCAGTTTTGTTTCCCTCAAACACATCATTTCCCAGAATTTGTCACCTGGTGTGGATCCTGATACCTTCTAAGTCAGAGAGTTATAATCGCTCAAAATAATGAAATACTTTTCTCCATAACCTCTGAATCAATTTGTCAAGCCTTGCAATTAAAACCTCAAGACTCTCTTCACCCTTTTTCTACTTATGCCCTTATGGATATTTACCAGAAACTTTCTTTCTCATAGAGAGCTCATATTTTTGAATCATTCTTACCAAAGAATTCTGAATTACCTAGGCCAAACCCACCTTATCCCTCTAAAATGTTTCCTAAGATGTCTAGGCTGGTTATTTCCATGGTTTCTTAGGGTTCTTATCAATCTTCTTATTTGGAAAGAAACCTTCAATTATTTTTAGTTATAGTCATTTTTTGTCAAATGTAATTCATGATCAATTCCTAAAGTTCAGTGTTGAAGGATCATTCAAGCACCGGTCGATTTTGGTTTACTTGTTTTTATATCATTAGTCAAAAATGTTCAAGTTTCCTCTACATAAATTAGATGTTGGAGGAAAACCATAGTCAGTGATTCATTGGACTTCATTATTAAGGAAAAATTTTGAATATTTCTCTTTTAGTGAATTTGTCAATCAAATTTTGTATATGGAAATTTGTTTGTTAAGTATTGATGCAGTTTCCATGGTTTCCACATAGATTAAAAGGATTCTACACTTGAGTGAGCAATCTCAAGTTGGAGAGTGGTATTTATACCATAATTTTACATAGATTAGAATCTATGGTTGCGAGCTTCCACCTTACAAACTACCAATGTTCCTCCCTTTGAGAATTTTACATTAGAATATATTAGACAGATGATGAACATGGATGATATTCATTTTTTTTCTAGGAAGTAAAAATCTCATTTTAAACTGAAGGCACAAGTTGGCC
This sequence comes from Pinus taeda, assembly GCA_000404065.3. Classification (NCBI taxonomy): domain Eukaryota; kingdom Viridiplantae; phylum Streptophyta; class Pinopsida; order Pinales; family Pinaceae; genus Pinus; species Pinus taeda. The sequence continues at coordinate 251,344 of APFE031281978.1, read as the reverse complement.
CATTCATAGTCAACACTAGAGTTAATAATTTTTTAAGTCAGATGAAATTTAGATTGAGTTTTAGTTGGGCATATGATCCATTGGGAGTAATATAATCAATGAGAGTTGAACGTAAGTCTACACCATATGTGCACATTGCAAAGCCTAAAATTGAACATTAAGCTAACAAAGAAGAATGAGAAGAGAACAGATTGTAAGCGCTTGACGAACAAGTTTCCATTCAAACAACATTGGAAACTCCTAGACTAAAAGAAAAGGAATTGAAAAGACCAAGAGAAAGCATATCCCGAGCAGTATCATAGTTTCAGGAAACAACATTTAAAGTGTTTAAGAGAAGAAAGTCTATAAATGTTGAAGAGGAGTCATCAAAATTTCAAACTTCTAAAGAGACTACCACAATCATATTTTTAGGAGAGAAGGTATTCTCATTAGAGGAAATAGAAGAAACCATTATGGATTCTACTTCTTCTCCTTATGCTTCAGGACAACAGAGTATTTTTGTAAAATTTTTAGAGATGGAGAAAAAAAATGAGGTATTAAAAACTTGAACATATGTAGAGTTATGGAAACAATGTAGAGTTATGGAAACAACCTTCCACAACTCAAACCAAGTTACTATCTTCCATAGATAGTGAAAGAGGATAGTTCCAGCTAGCATTTTTGGAACAAAAGGTCCTTGTGCCCAAGAGCATTGATGAATATAAGAGCTTTGTATTTTCATTTGATACTAAATAGATACATCCTATAGATCAAATTGATCTCCGTAAACAAGAAGGAGAAATGATCTATACATCATTGACCAGTTTTTCCATGGCAGCATCTAAGCTACAGGCATCTCTAAATAACATCCACTCTTGGCTAAAGCTAGAAAATATGTTTTCTCTAGCTAAAGATACCAAGATCAAGGGGCTAGAAGATCTAATTTTAAAGTTACGATTAGATCCTAAAGATGTAAAAGCAATTGAAGAAATAATAAAAAGCATAAATGCAAACATCCAGGCACTAAGGAAACAACTGAGGTTACCAACAAATGAACATCCTCAAGCACATCAAGTGGGATATTTGGAGAAGGAAAAGGAAAATATGCTTTGTATGATTGTGGAACAAAATGTGCAGATTTAGAAGATGGAGCTAGAGATGGAGAAATTAATTAAATAAAAAGAACTTCAAATCATCACTGGAGCAGGGACACATATAGCAACAACAGAAACAGAGTCTGCTAGTCAGAATCCAATAGAACAATTGTCAAAATATATGGGAGACATATCGTTAAATGATATGGAAATTGACAAACTAAGAGCTCAGTTGGAGAAGGTCTAAGAAAATAAAATAAAGGTTGGAAATGAATACCTTGTTGAAGTACAGAAATCCATCAGATTAACTAAACAATTAGAAAAATATATGAATGAGTCAACCACTTCTCTGACCTTGACAGAAACCAGACAGAAAATCTAGGTAGATATTAATTCGTCTTTTTTATAATTATGGACCTCAATAGAAATTATATTTGAATAAGAACATATTTTTAATAAACAAAATGAATCCATACCACAGATCAAAGAGGAATTGGAGCACAAGCCTGGAGAAGTCACCGGAATTATAAAATTCCTAAACTCCAAAACTAAAGAAAAGTTGGAAGACTTAGGGATCGAGGACAGAACTGAAACAATCCTCACAGCTAGGAGAGTTCTGACAAACAAAAACATCATGTTACAGCGGGAGAATAAGTTCCAAAGTTTGAAAGTTCAGATAAATAAATTTCATAAAAAAAATCTCTATTTTGCTTTCCAGAGGTCTTCCTTCTTTGACAGATTAGAATAATCACCTCCTTTCACAAGAAAGTTACCAGGAAATATTGTATAAGATAGCAAACGATAATTCCAAATTATCTAAGGTAAAAGGAATGATCACTGGTAAAGATTTCTTAGAAGGTTTGCAAGATGATTTATTTATTGAACATGAAATTCACCACCTCTTCTTAACTAAACCCACATTTGAAAAATATACTGAAGTGGATGAAACTTATAGAAAATTCATTAATTTTACATGCCCTAGTGAAGAGGAATGGGATAAATTCCTTGAGCTTATCGAATAGGAAAGGTGAATTTCTCATAAACAGTTATAGTAAAAAGGGAGCAAAATGCAGGATTTTAGCAACCAGTTGGAGTGAAAGAAGAAATATAGAGCAGGATAATAGGAGCACAAAGCATGGAATTATTTTAAAGCAACGGCCATCAAACAACACCCTCAAATAATGTGTTGATTAATCAAAATTGATTCAAAAAGTCTATATTTGTATTCTATTTTTGTAAAATCCAAATCAGTTTGGATAATATTGTATTTTGTAAAAGATATTTATTAGATTTAGATATTTTTGAAATACACTCTATAAGTATTTTGTAATTCTAAGTAAGATAGGTTGAACCCTTTTGATGATCCAATGACATTATTGCACTACTCTGATGTATTTCTGAAGATAATCAAAGGATTATGACTTCATTCTTAACATCTTCTGTGTTCATGTGAGTTTGTCTAGTTTATCCATTTATGTTTTTCATCATATATTCAAGGTAATATAGGAGTTAGGGTAAGGCTAACTTATGTATTAACTTCCCTGAAATCTTGCTGAAAAGTTACCATCTATATGGAGACTTACTAATTGAACAATTTGTTTAAATTAGTTCCTCTACATCTTCAAATTGTTGCCTTCTGTCATCTCTTGAATATATTATGTTTGGCTCTAGGATTTTTTTTCATGCATCAACTGTATTTAATTAATTAAGTATTCAATATGAATGTTTGATTATTAAATATGTTCTCATTTTCTACTTTCAAAATCAATTAAAGTTTTATGTTGTTATGATTGAAAATCAACCCTTTGAAACTTCTCAAAAATATTTGGATTTTACAAGTGTTAAAGGTTTAATGCATTGGTCATCCAACTCAATTAAAACCCTTATATGCTTTGGCATAGTTCCCCAGCCTAGAATTTTCTACAAAGATACAACATCATATTGGCGTTGTTGTCGGGGAACGAAGTTTGAAGTTTTTCCCTGGGACAATGATCAGACTTACCTTTTAAAGGTGAATAAGAGGTCATTAGGTTAAAATCTTTCACCTGGTGACTTCACTGGTTAAATATGGCTTCACGTAGGCATACTAGATCTCATTAAGATCCAAAGATTTTCTCTCCTTTATCAAATCTAGATAGACTTGTGAGAATTGCATCTATCAGACATAGACTAGAAGCTTCCACTTCTATTGTTGCCTCTCTTCCACCTGAGATACCCTCACAAACTCATCATTTTCAATCAACCTCAATCCCTGATGAATTATCAAATCTTCCACCTAAAGTTTTGGAACTCCTTTCTAAAGGAGTAAATCTTCAATCTACATTGCTAGTTCATTAGCTTGAGTCTTTTGAGTTTCCTTCTTCCCATTCTGAACCATCTAATATTGAAGCAGATCCTAAACTTCAATTTCCTAAATTGAAACTAGCTGATTTCATTTCCTCTATCATACATACTTATCCTTATATTTATTCCAAGCCTAAAGATGAACTTAAAGTTTATACAAATCCCCTAGCCTTTGAAAATCAAGAGAAAATCATACATGAAGTTCAAAAATTAGTTTTTCATCCTCAGTTTTGCAAGAAACCTAAACCTCCATCCCAGCCATCTTCAAGTAAAGTTGTCTCTCCTAAACAGACAATTTTATTACAACACCAAATGGATAGATTTAGGCCAATTGTAACATCTCAGTAAGAAACACTAGTAATTCCACCAGCAACCCAACTTCAATATTTTCCTAAAGGATATTTGAAACATTTGCCCATATTTAATGGAGAAACAAGGCCATCAATAGAAGATCATTTGGTCGCATTTCTTGATTTTGTAGATAATATGAACATTGAACATGACAATGTTTATACAAGACTATTTGTTCAATCATTAGGGGGGAATGTTAGAATATGGTTTAGACAATTACAAACAAATTCTATAAATTCATGGGTTGAATTAACCAACATATTCAAGAATCAATGGGGAATTAAAAAGGATCATGTTTAGTATCTAACATAATTTGAAGACTTGAGAAGAAACCCTGGTGAACCTGTTGCAAAATTTATCAAAAGATTCAATAATATTTACAATAAGATGCCACCAGGTTGTCAACTCCCAGTAACTACAGCTAAAGTTAGTTTTTTCTAAAGAATTTGATGATGATTTTGTTGTAATGCTTAGAAAGAGAAAATATGAAACCTTAGTAGACATGCAAACTAATGTAATTGAGGTGGAAGCTAACAGGTCAACATCTAGTAATTGAAAGCAAAGGCAGAAAAAGATGAACGGAAAATGAAAGCTAGAGAGGAAAGTACTTCATTGTCAAAGAATAAAGAAGAAGAACAAAAAAATGATGAAATAACCTCTGTATTAATAAATTTGTCTAGTTGAATTTCAAGAATGGAAACTCATCCCAAGGTAACCCAACATGTTACAAATAGACCTTTAGTTCAATATAGAAGACCTTTCCAACCTCAAATTTTTCAACGAACAAATATTGACCAACAAATTCAACTTCCATTAATGATTGATGATCAAGACCTTGAAGAAGCTCTCCCAATTGTTAAAATTGATATCAATTATTTTGAAGATCCATCATCTCAAAATTGTATTGTCCCAATCAGTCAGGATCGGCCTTTAGCTCAAAATCAAGCGTCCTCCCAAGTTTCTAAATATCAGGCTTTTTCTGAGTTTCTCATTTCTTAACTGAATAGAATATATGACCTATGACCTAGACAAGGTCCTAGTAGGCATGTAAAAAGGTTACCTTTGATGACCCTCAAATGAAAGTTGTTGAAACATCATCTGTCCAACCTCAAAATCAGTTGCAAGAGGATTCTTCTATAGAAAAACCTTTTCCAACTTTTTTTAATGTTGAAAGAGAATTATAAAGGGTGAAATTATGATTCCTTTATCCGAACATTCAAGAAATCTAGGTTATAAACAACAAGTCTCCAAATGGATACAATATTCAAATGTAGATGTTGAAGGGGATGTAGTTAGCCTACAATATGATAATCCTTTGGTAGATTTTGGGCCCAGTTCAGACATGATTGATGAAAGTGTGCCACCTTTTTATGTTACATTAAAAGTTCATGATTTTCTTTTGTACAACTGTATGCTAGATTTTGGTGCTCCCCATAATCTGATGCCTAACGTTATCATGGACCAACTTCAGTTGCAAATTACCAGGCAATATCATGATCTATACACATTTGATTTAAAGAAAGTACCTTGATTGGGATTAATCAAAGATTTAGTTGTTACACATGCTCAAATCCCTATGAAAAACATAGTATTGGATATAGTTGTTACAAATAGTCCTCACAAATTAGGCATGTTGCTATCAAGATCTTGTTGTGCTAAGCTTGGAGGAGGCTTGCAGATGGATGTGTCTTATGCTACAATCCTAGTTTATGGAGGTGAACATTTAAGGTTGTACAAAGAAGTAAGATTCATAAATATTGTCTGTAAATATAATCAAGAAATAAATCATCATATATATGCTATCCATCAAGGTTTTGGATGTTTTACTTTGGTTGAAAGTGATCTCTCTAATCCTCAAACCAGAATTCAAGATATTATAAATATGCCTCAATTTTCAGATAGTGATATTTGGAAAATGTATTTTAATGGAGAATTTTCTAAGGATGGAGTTGGCGCAGGAATTGTAATCATTTCACCTGAAAATAAAAACATCACCCAATCCTCCAAATTAGATTTTGAAGTCACAAATAATGTGGCATAATATGAGGCTTTAATTTTAAGATTGGAATTAGCTAAAGTTTGAAAGTACAAAACCTGGCGGTATATGGTGATTTAGAATTGATTGTAAAACAAATTAGAAATCTTTGTCAAACAAAACATCCTAGACTCATAGCTTATAGAAATGAAATATGGGACTGTGTGGAAAATTATTTTCATGCTTTCAGTATCTCATCAATTCTGAGAGAATATAATATCCATGTAGATTCCTTGGCAGTCTCTACAAGTTCTTTTAAAATACCTAATCCTTTGCAATTACACTATCAGATTGAAGTAAAGTATAGACCTTCCATTCCAGATAATTTAAGACACTGGCAAGTCTTTGAAGATGATGAGCAGTTGAAGAATTTCTTAGGACATTGATGAATTTTATGGTTTACATGTTGAAGAAGAAAACAATGATGAAATGAAATCAAATGATACTAACTCAGATATGAACTTTAAATAGAAAATTGTTGATCATGATATCATTCGGTTATCAAATAATTATATTCCAAAGGGATTAGTTCCCCTTGCAAAATTGTTTGATCAAAATGATGTATCAAAATCTTCATTACTAAATTCACAATAGGAAGATATATAGGACTGTAATATAGGTACCACAGAAGAAATCATAAATGTTAAAATCTCATCTAGTTGCCTCAAAACATGAAAGAAAAATATGTCAATTTATTTAAGCAATACATAGATGTATTTGCATGGTCATATAAAGAATTGAAAACTTATGACACAACTATTATTGAGAACAAAATTCCTCTCAAATCGGGTGTTAAGCCATTTCAACAAAAATTAAGAAGGATTAACCCATTCCCACTGCCTATTATTGAGAAAGTAGTAAGAAATTTGTTGAATGCCAAAATAATTGTTCCCTTAAGATATTTTGAATGGATAGATAACATGGTACCTATTAGGAAGAAAATTGGAGAAATAAGATTGTGTGTCGATTTTAGAAACTTGAACAAATTGTCCTTGAAAGATAATTATTCATTACCAAAAATGGATCAATTGCTTCAAAGAGTATTAGTTTCTGACAAGGTTTAAATGTTGGATGGATTTTTTGGGTATAACCATGTTTTGGTTAGTCAAGAAGACAGAGAAAAGACAACATTCACAACTTTGTGGGGTACTTTTATGTATGCCAATATGCCATTTGGTCTAATCAATGTTGGAGCAACATTTCAAAGGGAAATGGATCTAGAATTTGTTGGTAAGGTAAATAAATTCACAGTCATTTACCTTGATGATTTGAAAGTATTTTCTAACTTTGATGACAAACATATCAAACACTTGAGAAAAGTTTATGAAAGGTAAAAAACTTGGGATTTCTCTTGATCCTAAATAGTCACTCTTTGCAATGAGAGAAGGGAGATTGTTGGGACATATTATTTCAAAATAATGAGTTATAATTGATCCTAAAAGAGTTCAACAATTTAGGTAATCAATTTACCAAAAAATAAGAAAGAAATTCAGTCATTCATAGGAAAAGTTTTTAAGGAGGTCCATACCTAATTATGTTGAAATTGTTAAAGATATTACTGATATGCTCAAGAAAGATAATGAAGTTAAATGGACTATCCAAGCTAGATAGTCTTTCTCATAGATCAAGAAGGCAATTTCAGAAGCTCCAGTGCTTTCCAACCCAAACTATTCAAAACTTTTAGTATTTTCTCCTTTTCCTCAAATACTACCATAACAACATTTTTATTGCAAAGAAATGATGATCAACATGAGCAGCCAATTTCTTTCTTTAGTAAGGTTATGAGAGATACCAAAATAAAATATGACATTATAGAAAAAAGAACTTATGCCTTGGTACAAGCTTTGAAAGCATTTATGATTTATGTTTTATATTCTCCTGCAATTTCTTATGTGCCCAACAATGCAGTAAAGACAGTGTTAACTCAGCCTGCCACATATGGAAAGAGGGGGAGATGGATTGCTAAGATACTTGAGTTTGATTTAGATATTAGACCTACAAAGTTGGTGAAAGGACAGGGTTTAGCTAAGTTGTTGGCAAAATCAAACTGCAAAATATTTGGTATTAATACCATAATGCAGTTTTCAGGAGAAAAGAATCCACAAGAACCTTCTCAGTTTTCAAGAGAGAAGAATGCACAAGAACCTTCTTAGTTTTCAGGAGAGAATAATCCACAAGAACCTTCTCATTCTTTAGGAGAGAAGAATCCACAAGAACCTTCTTCCAGTATAGTTGCTATACCTCTTCCTTTACACATTGATGATTTTTTTTTAGTATCAAATTGGTACAAAGACACAATGCATTTTCTATTTTATTTTAAGTACCCTCTTGAATTCACAAAGAATCAATGTAGATCCCTCAGACTCAAGGCCATGAAGTACTACATAGTAAATGAAAACTTGTATTGGAAGGATCCCTTAAATGTCCTCTTGCTATATTTGATTGAAAGTGAAACAGATGGAGTAATTGAGCAGTTTCATGAAGGTGTTTGTGGAGGACATTATGCTTGGAAGGAAATTGCATATAAAATACTAAGAATAGGTTTCTATTGGCCAAAATTGTTTGCACGGGTTAGAGAAAAGGTGATAAGTTGTATCCCTTGTCAGATATTTGTAGGTTAACTAAGGTTAGAAACACTTCCTCTTGTTCCAATTTTAGTGGAAGCTCCTTTCTTGCAGTGGGGATTAGATTTCATAGGTGAAATAGTTCTTGCTTCTAGTAATAAATACAAATGGATATTAACAACCACTGATTACTTCACAAAGTGGGTAGAAGCAATTCCTGTTAAGAATGCAACTAACACAGTGGTGATAAAATTTATTGAAGAAAACATTTTGTTTAGATTTGGCTATCCAAGACAAATAGTTACAGATAATGCTCAATCTTTTAGTAGCATTAAGATGATAGAATTTTGTCAAAAATATCAGATTGCTTTACCTCACTCTACACCTTATTATCCACAAGGAAATAGCCTGGGAGAATCATTAAATAAAAGTCCAATTAAACTCATCAAGAAGGTGTTAGCATATCATAAAATGAATTGGGACAGTCATCTCAAATATGCAATATGGGAAAATAGGGTTTGACTTAAAAGGTCTACTAGTAAATCTCCTTTTCAACTTTTTTTATGGAATAGAAGATATCTTCCCTACACAATTAGCACTTCCGGTCGTGAAGTTTTTGGAGGAGTCATACGAAGAGGCAGATGATTTTTCAAGAAGGATAAATCAAATTATTGAGCTAAATCAAGATAGAGATGAAGTTCAACATGAACTTTGACAATATCAAGACAAGATGAAGAGTTTGTTTGATAGAAAATCCAGAAAGACAGAGATTTTAGACAAGGAGATTTGATTCTCAGATGGGATGAAATAAGAGAAGAAAGAGGCAAGCATGGAAAATTTGATAAACTATGGTTAGGACCCTTCAGCGTTGCAAAAGTGAAAGGTAATAATACATTCATCCTACGCAATCTGGAAGGAGAATGTTTCTCATTACCAATCAATGGGCAATATCTCAAGCATTATATCCAATAGTGAGTATTTTTAGCATCATCATTGTATATTTCTAGTTTTTCTTTGAATTTCCAGAGCAAGTGTGATTTTCACAACAAAGACTCCATAGCCCGAGGAGAAGGCACAAGGATCTGCAGGTTCTCTCCATCCCACAAGAGGAAGCAATCCCCAAATGGAGCTGATGTTGTAACTTATTTTTACCCTTAGAATAGTTTGCAAATTTATTTTTATTGTAAAAAAGAAAAATAAAAATAAAAATAAGAAAAGAAATGAAAAATCAAAAAATCAAAAGAAAAGAAAGGAATAACGAAAAAGAAAAATATATTGTTATTTTTGAAAATAAACGTGCACATTTAAATGTCGCTATATTGTATAATTTTATTTGGAAATTATGGATTTTTCAAAATAAATATTGAAAAATAAAGTTTGATGTGACTATCCCCAAAGACATATTTCATATGCAGTTTCTGACTGTTAATATGGTGCGCACTAAGATCAACGGCAGACGATGAATTATGGGGCCCCCCGCATTCCCAACAGTTAATGGAGGAGGAAGGGGGGGGTGGTGTCTACAAAGCAGTTTCCTTGATCCTGCTTTTGTAAACATGTCAAGCTTCAACGAATTGTAGGACCCCTCTGCTTGAAACCATTTACCACTACCACACCCCCCGCAAACAACTTAACCCTCCTCCTCCATTCTTACCCTCTGTCAACCTCTCGCCATTTTTAGTTTCAATTACGTATCCCACTAAAATAGTCAAGTGACCATTGTCACATTTATAAATCCCGTCAATTTTCAACTCATTTAATTCCCCGTTCCAATAAAGGTTTATTCAAAATAAAACCATTATGAGAAAAATCATAAAGCTATTACCTTGCCAAAACAAATCATTTTACCTCCTACTTGCAACCAGAATTTCCAGAACATCATCTGAGCAAATTCCAGTGACCAACATCTACCAATCATCGCTACTCTCGGGTAAATTCTCAATTAACCTGAGTAATTTTTATTGTTTCCCAAATGACCAGCGATAAAGGAGAATCTAAAGTATCTATGGAGAATCCCCTTCTAGCTCTTATCATTAATTTAGATTAATTACCTCTTGTAGACACCCAATTCAAGATTGTTGAAACCAATTTTGAATTCAACATGTGCGATATTCACAATTGGGCATTCCAAAAGTATGAGGACACCAGTGACAAATTCTATTTATGGGAATCTTTACTTCCTCAGTTTTGATTCCCTCAAACACATCATTTCCCAGAATTTGTCACCTAGTGTGGAGCCTAATACTTGCCAAGTCAGAGAGCTATAATCACTCAAAATAATGAAATTCTTTTCTCCTTAACCTATGAATCAATTTTTCAAGCCTTGCAATTAAAACATGAAGACTCTCTTCATCCTTTTCCTACTTATTACCTTATGGATATTTACCAGAAACTTTGTTTCTCACAGAGAGCTCATATTTTTGAGTCATTCTTACCTGAGAATTCTGAATTACTTAGGACAAACCCACCTTATCCCTCTATAATGTTTCTTGAGATGTCTAGGCAAGTTATTTCCTTGGTTTGTTGTATGTTAGAATATCCAAATTATCAATGGGTAGATGAGGTTATCTTAGGGTTCTTATCAGTATTTTCATCCAACAAGAAACCTTCAATTATGTTCAATTACAGTCAAATATTTTCAAATGTAATTCATGTTTAGTTCCTAAAGTTCAGTGTTGAAGGATCATTCAAGCACTGGTTGATTGTAGTTTACTTGTTTTTATATCATCAATCAAAAAATTTCAAGTTTCCTCTACAGAAATTGGATGCCAAAGGAAAACCACAGTCAATGATTCTTTGGACTTCACAAGTAAGGAAAAATTCTAAAGATTTCTCTTTCATTGAATTTGTCAATCAATTTTTGTATATGGCAATCTGTCTGTTAAGTAGTGGTGCAGTTCCCATGGTTTCCACAGAGATTAAAAGGATTCTACACTTGAGTCAGCAATCTAAAGTTGGAGACTAATATTTATACCAAAATTTTACAGAGATTAGAATCTATGGTTGCGAAATTCCACCTTACAAATTACCAGTGTTCCTCCCTTTGAGAATTTTTGCATTAGAATATATCATATAGATGATAAACTTGGATGATATTCATTTTGTTTCTAGGAAAAAAAACTCATTTTAAACTAAAGGCATAGGTTGTCCCATTCATAGTCACCACTAGAGCTACAGAAAAACAAGTTAATGATTTGTTAAGTTAGATGAAATTTAGATTGAGTTTCAATTGGTCATATGATCCATTGGGAGTAATATCATCAATGAGAGTTGAACAGAAGTCTACACCATATGTGTACATTGCAAATCCTGAAATTGAAGAGTATGCTAGAAAAGAAGAATGGGAAGAGAACACATCATAAGAACTTGAAGAACAATTTTCCATTCAAACAACATTGGAAAATCCTAGACTAAAAGAAAAGGAATTGAAAAGACAGAGAGAAAGCATATACCCAAAAGGATCGAAGTTTCCGAAAACAACGTTCAAACTGCTTAAGAGAAGAAAGTATATAAATGTTGAAGAGGATTCATCAGAAGTCCAAACTTCTGAAGAGACTACCGCAATCATACTTTCAAGAGAGCCTGTATTATCATTACAAGAAACAAAAGAAACCATTATGGATTCTCCTTTATATCCTTCTTCTTATATCCTTCTTCTTCAGGACAACAAAGTATTTTTACAAAATTCTTAGAGATGAAAAAGAAAAATTGGGCATTAAAAACTTCAACATATGAAGAGTTCTGGAAACAATCTTCCACAACTCAGACCAAGTTACTATATGCCTTAGATAGTGAAAGAGGATAGTTCCAGCTAGAATTTCTAGAACCAAAGGTCCATGTGCCTATGAGCTTTGATGATTATAAGAGATTTGTATTTTCATTTGATACTAAACAGATACATCCTATATATCAAATTAATCTCCATAAACAAGCAAGAGAAATGATATGTACATCATTGACTAGTTCTTCCATGACAACATCTAAGCTACAAGCATCTCTAAATAACATCCACTCTTAGTTGAAGCTAGAAAGTATGTCTTCTCTAGTTAAAGATACCAAGATCAAGGGGCTAGAAGATATAATTTTAGAGTTAGGATTGAATCCTAAAAATGTAAAAGAAGTTGAAGAAATAATAAAAAGCAGAAATGAATACATCTAAGAACTAAGGAAATAGTTGAAGTTACCAACAACTGAACATCCTCAAGCACATGAAGTGGGACAGCTGGAGCAGGAACAGGAAAATATGCTTCATATGATTGTGGAAAAAAATGTGCAGATTCAGAAGATAGAGGCAGAGATGGAGAAATCAATCAAAGAAAAAGAACTTCAAATTAATATTGGAGTAGGGATATCTACAACAACAACAATATCAACAATAAAAACAGAATCTACTAATCAGAATCTAGCAGAACAATTGTCAAAAGCTATGGGAGACCTATCATTAAAGCACATGGAAATTGAGAAACTAAGATCTCAGTTGGAGAAGGCCCAAGAAAATAAAATAACATTTGACAATGCATACCTTGTTGGAGTACAGAAAACATTTAGATTAACTAAACAATTAGAGAAATATATAAATGAGTCAGCTACTACTCTGACCTTGACAGAAGCCAGACAAAAAATCTAGGTAGATATTAATTCGTCTTTTTTCATATTTATAGACCTCAATAGAAATTTTATTTGAACAAGAACAATATGTTAATAAAGAAGATGAATCCACAACACAGATCAAAGAGGAATTGGAGCACAAGTCTAAAGAAGCCACCATAATTATAAAATTCCTAAACTCCAAAACTAAAGAAGAGCTGGAAGACTTAGGGATCAAGGAAAAAATTGAAACATTCCTCGTAGTTAGGAGAGTTCTGACAAATAAAAACCTCATGTTACAACTGTTGAACAAGTTCTAATGTATGAAATTTTAGATAAATAAATTTCATAAAAAATTATCTATTTTGCTTAGTAGAGGTCTTCCTCCTTTGACGGATCAGAATAATCACCTCATTTCACAAGAAACTTACCAGGAAAGATTGTACAAGATAGAAAACGATAATTCCAAATTTGCTAAGGTAAAAGGAATGATCACTGGTAAAGCTTTCTTATAAGGTTTGCAAGATGATTTATTTATTGAACATGAAATTCACCACCTCTTCTTAACTAAACCCACATTTGAGAAATATACTCAAGTGGATGAAACTTATAGAAAAGTCATTAAGTTTTCATGCCCTGGTGAAGAGGAATGGGATAAATTCCTTGAGCTTATCAAATAGGAAAGGTGAATTTATCATTAGCAATTACAGTAAAAAGGGAGTATAATGCAGGATTTCAGCAACCAATTGCAGTGAAAGAAGGAATAGAAAGCAAGATAACAGGAGCATAAAGCATGGAATTAGTTTAAAGCAGCAGTCATCAAACAACACCCTCTAATATTGTGTTGATTCCTCAAAATTAGTTCAGAAAGTCTATTTTTCTATTATATTTTTATAAAATCCAAATCAGTTTGGAGAATATTGTATTTTGTAAAATAATTTTATTAGATTAGATATTTTTGAGCTACACTCTCCAAGTATTTTGTAATTCAAAAGTAAGATAGGTTGAACCCTTGTGATGATCCAATGACACTATTATACTACTCTGAAATATTTCTGAAGAAATCAAAGGATTCTGACTTCATTCCTAACAACTTTTGTGTACACGTGTGTTTTTTTGGTTTATCCATTTATGTTTTTTATCATATTTTCAAGGTAACATATGAGTTAGGGTAAGGCTAAGTTAAGTATTAAGTTCCCTGAAATCCCACTGCAAAGTTATCATCTTTATGGAGACTAACTAATTGAACAATTTGTTTAAATTAGTTCCTTTGCATCTTTAAATTGTTGCCTTCTATCATTTCTTGAATGTATTATGTTTGGAAAAAGATATTTTGGATTATCCACAGTATTGTACAATACTGTGGATAATCCAAAATATATTTTTCCAAAAGAAAGCCATTGAAGCTTAAAATCTAATATTATGTTTGGTTGTATAATTTTTCTACACACATCAATTGTATTTAATTAATTAAGTATTCAATATGAATGTTTGATTATTAAATATCTTATCATTTTCTACTTTCAAAATCAATTAAATTTTTACATTGTTATGATTGAAAATAAACCCTTTGAAACTTCTCAGATATTTGGATTTTACAAGTGTCAAAGTTTTAATGCATTGGTCATCCAACTCAATTAAAACCCTTACTTGGATCATTTTGCCACAATTCCCCAACCTAGAACCATCTACAAAGATACAATAGCTACTACCTGGAAAACTCTGCAAGCGGGGAGCCCAAATCTACAACCCAACAATATCATTAGTGGGAAGCCAATTCTACAACTTACATCATCATTAAAGAGCCTAGCTCAATCTAGAACAATGTCAAGGAGCCCTGCTCAACCTAGAACCATATTGGGGAGCACATATCAACCTGAAATCCACTGACAATGAGGAAGGTCTTATGGGACACTCTCACCTCATGTCTATGGTAGTGGGGAAGGTCCTATGGGACACTCTCACCCCAAGTTACCTCGTAGGGGACCATACACTTCCAACCTATATCCACAATAGGAAAGGTACAATATCTCATCCATCCTTTTGTCTAGTGATCTTCCCAACAATGACGCTCGAGAGTCATGTGACAGAACACCTACATCTCTAGCTTAAATGGGATGCCACTTATGATAAATAGTAAGGATCATGCCTAACTCAAGAAGCCAACACCCCTTAGTCAAATGGGTAGGAAAGAAAGATGCCAACTCAGATATACTCTGCATAGACCAAGATGGGGGAGCTACATCTTCCACCCTATGGGTGACAGATAGGGGTGATACCCTATTTTCTAGAGATCCCTCAACCCTAGGAGCCCTCCATCTCAATTCCTTACCCTAGGATATCAAACAAGGGGAAAGAGTTGGCTCAGTGTCCTCGATTAGCTCGAACCCTTACCCAGGAGGGTCACATATATCAATCCATGTTGCACTTTGTAGATCATAAACATATTAACGTGCTCATATTAGGTACCATCTTAACCAACTCAATGAAGAGTTTCCTCATACATTACCAAGAGCAATATTCCTTTGTTTTCATTTTCATGCAAGTCATCAAATCAAATATTATGTTAGAGCCAATACATATCACAAAATGATACCTTATTCATATTTTCTTCTCATGGAGGCAACAACCACAAGCCTAAGCTTGTCTCATACAACAACACTATCTCAATCTATGAAGATATCTCTATCCCAACTATATACATAGGATTCTTTGCCAATTGGATCCCAATATTGTTGTCCTAATATATCATTATCATATCCAGAACCTACTCAAACAACTCTCCATGGATCTTCCTCAACCAAATTTCCCCACATCTGGCCATGCTAGCAACAATGTACTCAAGTTCGGTCGCGCTTAAAGCTACAGAATTATATTTCCTACCCATCAAATGCTATGGTAGATCCCAAGCTAAAGCAATGCCCAAATGTTCTATTTTTTCAATAATGCTTCCCAACCCAGTCATTATTAGAATCTATGCATTTATACATCTTTGGAAGTATATCTCATATCAAGATTGATCGACCCATGTGATTATCTCAAAAATGTGCCTGGTGGAAACCTAATGTGTATGAAGCAACTCAATCATAAATTAACTCAGGTTGTTCTATGCAAAACATATCTTTGGATGGTTGTTCACATATAACATCAATGCCTCAATCAATTGTCAGTTTCCAAATCAGGTTTAGCAACATCTCTACATAACTTCTTGAAATTCAATTTCATTAGGGTGTACAAGGATTTGGATTCCACCATGCCAATTAACTTCACAACATTTTTTTTCTTTTCCAAACATAAAGCAGTGCATCATGCCAAGGTCTTCCATATTGATCTTGGAGACCAACCCTCTCTTGCTTTGATCATCAGAGGCTCATTACCTATTAATAATAGATCGTTGGCATATAAGACCAAAATCAAAGGCATACCTTAGACCGCTTTTAAAGTATAGGTTTTGATCAAGAATATTCTAACCTTTACCAAGTAACTATCAATATGGATATGCCAAGCTCGAGAAGCTTGCTTCAAACTATACAATAATGTGCCAATGCCAATGTAGAATCAATATTGAATACTAATATTAATCACTATGCCCATATTATCTTGCCACATCAAGGAAAATTACCATTGTCAAGTACCAATTTCAATCAAAACCCTAGTTTTTTATTATTGTGTATTTAATCAATCCATAAGCTGAAATATATATCTATGAATTGTCAAGTATCATATGAAAATTCCAATACTTCTCATTATATTAATTCAATCCAATAAGCCAAATTTTATCAAACTATTGCAATTGTTACTGAATATTGTCATTTACTAGTTTCAATGGTAAAATAAAGACAAATAACATATTGATATACATATTCCAATCCCCTGCAAGCACAAAATTAGTTAGGACGTTCCCATTCTTTGTAATAAGATAAACATTCAAACTTCCCTGCTCATAGAACTCTCTATAATATGCTCCATATCTAGCGTTTTCCTGATTTCATGCATAAGTATTTAGTTTTAGTATCCTACAGGCTCAACCTCACCCATAGGCATTCTTCCATGCGATTGGGAGGCTTATAACCATACCCTTCAGCTTTTCTCCCAACGGTTGGGGCTTGGACTAGGAGAAACCTTCTCTTCTCAAATAAGAACTTGCCAAAACTTCTTCAACAACATCAGATGGTTATTGATGTCCATAACCCTTCCTTCAACAAGTCAAGTGTCTTCTTTTCAAATAATAATAGGTGTTGAGATCATATGTATAGTTTCTCCCTCTAAATGGTAAGCCACTTCACTCATCATCATTCAAAATGTCAAATTGTCTATGATAATATTGTCATGCATCAACAACAGTGTCAGGTCACGAAGTTAAACTATATCACGTTCTAAAACATATATTCATCATAGTCATAACAAATCATAGTCAACTGCTTAATTGTCACCGTCATATGAACATGTCATCAAATATTCATAAAATATTAATGTCATATAATTAGGCCAACTTATAAGTTTATCTTCAGCCATTATTAAGTCAATTCGTTTATTTTTGTCACTTGTCAAATTTACTAAGCTTATCAAAACCTAACTGAGGTCAACAAGAAGATCCTGGGCATCAATCTTATTTATCATCAAGGTTACCATGCTTATCACAAGGATTAACAATAGTATCAAGTTACCATATATCAAAAAACAATGTATCTAGCCTGCTTCAATAAATTCATCATGACTACAAATATCAAGTGCACCCATATATCAAATGTACTAGAAATGAAACTTACATTCATATGCATGTATGAGTCAAAAGGTGATATTCTCATCATACCTTAAGGCTTACCTTTCCATCCAATATTGCAGCTTACACATACCTTGTAATATCCATATACCTTTGCACCTTGTAACACTTGTTTGTTATTGGTAGTTGTATAACTTGCAGATTGTAAAACTTTCAAAGACTTTCCTCAATTGCTTCTTTCCTTTTCCAATGCCATCCCTTTTCTTCCTGCACTAGCCCTCTCTTTTCCTACAACTTAGATGATCCTCAAGAAGAACCTACTTATCAAATCTCAATTGGAGGTTAAGAGCATTCAAATACTCAAATTTTCATGTAGGAAGTATAAGCAATAATCAAAACAATAAGTCTGGTATCACAAAGAAATAACATAAATATAAAGGTACTTATATTTTACAAGTGATCATCTCCCACTTGAGCTAGCCTTCAATAGTTATTACTATCCATTATCCATATATCAATGTTTCCTTTTTCATGCTCCATGGTTTCTTCCAAACTCTAACCCCATAATCCATCAAACCTGAATAACCATATTGCCTAGGGTTTCCTTAAAACCCTAGCATTATTTTAGGTCTCTTACTTCTTCTCTTGCTCCCATTAATGGTGTCTTCATATGGGTGATCTTCAATGAATTTTATTTAGCCCAGCTTTCATACCATTTAATTTTTCTTAGGCTATATTGTTCTTTTCTTTAGATAGTTGCATTCATTATTTTACACAATGAATTCACCCCACAACATTATAACACCATTATATCATATGCAATTATGTAGGAAAAACAATATCATCAACGATGCGGCAATACATAAAGGAACAATAGAAGAAAATCATTTACACATAGAGACATTGGGATTGGTCGAAGACTAGGGAAAAACACCACAAATGGGAAAACTCTTTCAGATTCTTCTTCTTATTCGATTGTCATAAAATGTTCAGCAAAGGGAGAGTACAATGGTCCAAATATTCAACCACAAAACTATCCAGCAAAATCAACCAAACAACATACAGGAGATGAACCCAACACCATAAATAATCAAAACCCCGATTCAGAAGCATGCAGTCAACTATCGATATCTGCAACCAACTTTCGAACTCTGCAATCAACTGATGAAATGAAACCCTAGTTTATAGTCGCACGAAGAGTGTGTATGTGTGTGTGGTTGAAACCCTCCAACTGCAGGCATAGGCTTGCGTGTGTTCGATTGTAATCGAAAATTTCCTGTGGCAACCCTGCGGCTGAGAACCAAATCCCTAATCACACATGCGAACTTCAAACCCTATGATTTCGTACCTATGCGAACCAACTTTAGACTTGTTCAAACCAAAACAAAGAAATAAGGATGATTGATGATCTCCAAATGAGGGTCACTTGACTTGTATTTATAGCCATCCAAGGGTGTCCAATTTCTCTTTTGGGCCAACCTATCGTTTTGTGCACATGTAGGTTTTCATATTAAAAATATATTTTTCCTTAATCAAATTAAATTCTTTCAAGGGCTAGCAGGGGTCTTCCTTGATGAGGAAGATTGTCCAAAAGGGAGGAATTTGTCCCTAAGCTACCAAAATTAACAATCTTATCATGTTTCCCATGAAAAGAAATTGTATGGAGAGAGTAAGAATAAGGTTTTGTATAAAATAAAGATCCTAAAGTTTCCCTTTGCATATTTATTTTCCATTTATAAGATATTTTGTATGCTTTAGATTTTGTAAAAGAATATAAATGTAGATAAACACTAGAACATTAAACATAAAGCATAAGCTCTAAACTTAAAAGTTAATTAATATTCACATTAAGATGGTGTTAGTGTTCCCTATATGTCTTAGCACTTTTATAATAGTGAACAATATTTATTAAATTGAAGAGTACAAGTGAATCAAAAATATTAAAGTGAAACTACATTAAAAATCCAAATGACTTGAATAATAAAAATCAAATAAGAAATCTACAACTAAAATGTAAAGAAAGTAAAAAAAATGTAAATGATAAATGGATGTAATATCAATAAACAAATAAAATATGACTCCAACTCCAAATTTTATTTTGAAAAGGATAGTCCTTATATTACATTCAAAGAGTGCCCATGCTAAGAATGTTTATGGAAGTTGAGCTTCAAATGTTTAGGCTTTTCTAAATGTTTCCAAGACTAAGAAAAAAAAACTAAAAACTTTAACCAATGTATGAAATTAATAGTAATTTCCAACTTGAAGGGGATAATAAAACCATTAGAACAAGAAAATCGTTTAAGCAATTAAATATGAACATACTAGGTATAAAATTAATTGATTGTACCAACCAAAAATGAATATATCCCATTTTTAAAAGAGAGATATTTCACCCATGCAATGTATAAACCTATGAAAAGTACTATTACTATCATCTAGCACCAATAAAACTAAAAATGCAAAGAATGTATATATATATTTAAAAAATATCACAATATTATAATTTTCAACCTAACTTGTTTTTAATTTATAAAATTTAATTACAATTTTGCTTCTTAATGTCTCTCTTATCACCAATTTAGACACTTACTATTAGAGAGTGTTGGTTCTCTTGACAAGGAATCTCCCACATCCATAAGTTTCATTGCAAACATATGTGCTAATTTATGCCAAATGTTATCATGATTAAGATTAAATGATAATAAAACAATGTTGAAATCAAAGCATCATAATAACATCATGATACAAACTTATTACCATGGTGGTTATGTATTAGTTTTGGGTGAATTATGTATTGATATGAAAGTTATTAAAGCTATAAAGTAGGTTAACACATGGTATAGTTCTTGCTTTTTTAAGATTTTTAATGTACATGTGAATGCAAGTTTACTTAGTGCTTATGAAGGAACATGTGAAATTTTTAGTGGCCAGAGCAAATGATAATTTATTGTTTGCATTATTTTCACAACGAAAAGGGAAATGGAAAGGATATATTGGTTACAATATTTTTTAATTTATGATATTAAATGAATCTTCCATTAATTTCTATTGGTGAATATCTACTACTATTAAATGTGGCAAAATGTTTTTTTTTCTTATTATAAATAAACAATAAATTTATAAGCAATATGAATATATTTAAATTTGGGGACATTGTAGAAATATATAGTTTTTTTTCTTGTTATAAATAAGCAATAAATTTATAAGCAATATGAATATATTTAAATTTGGGGATTTGATATAGGCATTCGTCAATCAAATATTAAAAATAGGGAAGTATTTAAGAAATATGCTACCACAAAAAATAGTTCATCTCATATATAACAATTAAAAATCGAAAATATAATATATAATATACATAACAAGTACATGAAGGTCATTAAATATGATGCGGAAGGAAGTGAAAAGGAAATCATGAAAGGATGATTAACGTGATAGAATAGATAATGTGGTGGAATAGGGTAAAATGTTAATGATTATGAAAACGAGAGTTATTTTGGCTAAGGAGAAGGAGGTTTGAAGGACTTTGAATTTGATGTTAGTTTGGGTAGGGGTTTAGGTTTGAAAAAATTAGGCTTTGTTGGTTGTTCATATAAGGGTTCAAGTTGAAAAACTTGGGTTTTGGTGGTAGTTTAGGTAAGGGTTTAGCTTTGAAGAAATTAGGATTTAGTGATAGTTTGGGTAAGGGTTTAGTTTTGAAGAATTTAGGCTTCCATAATGGTTTAGGCTTCAAGATGGGAAAAGGCTCGAATAAAGGTTTTGATTTATGTTGTAACAAAAAACACTTTAAGTATTTGGTGTTTGTTTATTAACTCAAGAAAATAAAAATTGTATTTTAACATGTATATATTTCATCCTACCACCCAATTTTAACTTGTGTGCATCTTTGAGAGTGCTTATTGAAGATTCTTGGCGAATCTCATTGGTCCATGATATGCAATATGTAAAAGGTTGGGTGATATTTTTGTAAAAGTATTCATTTTTATATTAATTTTATATGGTGTCTATATAAAAGTTTGGCAAATTTTAATATAAAATTATTTTATTCTATAAAATTTGGGCAAAACATTTTTAGAAAAGTAGGGAAATTAACGAATATTTTTTTTGGAAAAAGCATGAAAAAATAGCCCACTTACGAATATTAGCCCCTAAAATTTTCCCTGATTGAAGTGTGATTAAATCAGCGACAAAAACGTCATATCAGGGTCCCCTGAGTGTTCAACATGTATTGATTAGGGGGGTTTGATTCACGTCAAAGCTCTTTATCACACATCATCCAAAGATGTATATCACCCGCTGATATCACTTATATGATGTGATTAGTGGGACCCTCACTGGACAACAAAGTGTCTCTTTAAGCAATTGTACAGGTTCGATGCTTGATAGAAAATACAGGTGCCTTATGGATGGCATCCCAAGTGGCACAAAAGTATTGATCCATGTGTTAAGAATGTGGGAATGGTGTTAGCATAATAAAGGAGATAAATTCCATTATATTTTTCAAAATAATAAAGGTTTATTTCCAATTAAAGTTTTCTAAGTGTATTGACAACTAGGGTTCCATTAAAAGGGAAAAGGGTTTATTGCCCTCATTAACTTTAATGCACTAAGAAATTTGTCTACTGAAAAAATCATTGATAATTTATAGAGCTCACATGGATGACTGCAACTAATTATTCGATAATCTTTCAAGCCTCGTCTTATTTCTTATTCAGTCAAAATAAAGATTAAAGTGAAAAAGCCCCAAACTTCAATCCTTCCTGCCATGTTAATTTTGAATATTTGTTGTTAATAGATAGGGAGGAAGATTCACATGCAACCGATTGTGAATTTGATCTTTATGAGCTTAAGGAGTGGACCTTTTGTTGAATCTTGTAGCTCAGGGAAGTACTTTTGCATAAGCCTTGTGTCTAGGCGTGCAGAAGTCACCCACATGTCACCTTAGAATACTTACTCTAGGTTGAGCAAGTTGTTGATGCAACTTAGCCTAAGTTTAACTTAGGAAAAAACACATATTAATATGTTGGATTATTGAGCTAAAGTAAAACTTAGAAAAAGTAAATTATTTACTTTAGTGAATAAGTTTTAATTTTAGTCGTTGATCTCAAGTGAGGCGAGATTTAGTCTAATTTGTCATTCACTTTGAAACTAGGGTTAGTGTTAGGATTAGGTTTTTGGCTCAATGTAAAGTTATAAAGACAACGTTGATGTGAGGAGAAGACACACAACAACAACACAATACTATTGAGAGTTTCATCTTAGTGAGCATGCAATGGGTCTACAGAGGGGCTAGAGATCCAGATCTGCAAGAGAGCAAGTATCTACTAGATTAAATCTAGGATAATGTAATCTGTAATTTCTTAGTTGGGCCATTATCCTAAGACGAGAACCCAAATAAGTTATGAGTTTTAATTAATGATGAACTGGTTTTTTGGGAAGAAAGTTGTTCATGATTATATGATTTAGCGTAATTTGTTTCCACTGAATTTTATGTGTTAAAAACTTAGCCATATAATTGTTCAGTAATAGATTGTTGGGAATTAAATATAAGGTATTGGGTTCAGGTAAGTTATAAAATGGTATCTGAACTCCAAATCTAAATTAATCTTGAAATCGAGGTTCTTGGATAACACCAAATTGTCTTATCGGATCGTACCAACCAAAAAAAAAAAAAAATTGTTCAGTAATAGATTGTTGGGGATTAAATATAAGGTATTGGGTTAAAGTAAGTTATAACATGGTATCTGAACTCCAACTCTAAATCAATCTTGAAATCGAGGTTCTTGTTTCACACCAGATTGTCTGATGGGATCGTACAAACCAAAAAAAAAATAAGGGCTGAGACGAATCTTTTTTATGGGTGGAACTTCTTTTTAAGCCGTCTGAGAAAGGAAGATAAAAATAAAATTCATGTAATCAAATAAAGGGGTTTTCATTATGCAAGGTCGCAGGGTTGTGGCCATCACCAAAAGGCCTAAGCCCACCATCTGCTAAGGGAGGTGTTGTCATGGTAGCCGACAACCACTAGGCTAGCTAGAAAACTAATGTCATGGTCACGAGCCAATTAGTATGACAGAGCAACCAAGTGGGCAAGCATGGACGGGCAGGGAAGAGCTCATCCAGTGGGGCCAACCACGGATGAGCACAGGTAGGAGTCATGGACACAACCACCGTAGGAGGAAAATCAGCCTGATGTTTCACATAGTAGGCCAAGCAGGTGATAGGAGGGAATTTGTAGTGCTCCGAAGCTTACACGATAGGGCATGATCATATAACATTTCCAACAGGAGAGAGAAGTCATGGCTATAATAGTCGCACTCACAAGTTCAGAAAGCACGGGTAGTCGGGTGTTGAGCATTGGAAAAGGTATGTATTTACCATTTATTTCTTTATCTTCTCCTTTGAATCATAACTTATTTACACTCTAAGATGGCAATATGATTAAAGAATTATGGTGGAATTAAGGAGATTTGTGATTGATGCAAAATGACTTATTATTTTCTTTTTCTATATAAAAAGTGAAGAAAATGGAAAATCACTATTCAGGAGGAAAAGACAAAGCAGAACCAATTGTTGCCCTTTGACAGGAAGCCGTATCCAGACGAGGAGATCAAGATTGGAGCGCATGACCCAGGAAAAGGAAGAGGAAATGCAGTATCAGTGCAAGAGGACAAAACGATAAGTTGGAGATCAAAGATATGGAGAATCCCTCAAGATCCTTTGATCCTGAGGGATCGATGCTTCAAGACTTATTTGTATTTTTTATACCTCCACCTGGCCATTATAAAAAGGGATAGCGCTGGTAGCCCAAGGGGTAGATATTATTGTTAATTTGTAGAACTTATTGTTGTACTCTTAACTTTGATAATCGACTCTCTTTGAAGAGTGATCGATGTAACTCTGTCATTTATGATTAATATATAACTCAATTGTTGTTCCATTATCTGATCTTGGAGTAACCGCAACAGTGCTTTCCTGGTGATCACTTGCTTCTTGTATCATTATTTTCCAATTACAATCATGTGTGGTTTGATTTCCTTCGCATTTCTTTAATTTGATTTATTAAGTAATCTTTTGTTTGTGAACGTTTCCCTGAATTTCTTTGTTATATTGAAATCTTAATCGAATAGAAAAATTATTATTCACAACCGAAAATGTTATGTTGTTCCTTCTGAAAAAATATTGCATTGTCTAATTTAGATTTTGTTGTTTATTTACAGTTTCTATTGTTGTTCATTTACAGATTGATATTGTTGTTCATTTACAGTTGTGATTGATGTTCAGTTAGCTACGGTTCACTTACAATTGTGATTGTTGTTCAGTTAACTGCCATTCCATTATAACCACAATTGTCGTTCCTTTATAACTATGGTTAATGTCCATTATGATTACTGATTCAATTACTCTAGAGTCATTGTGTGTTTTCACTTAATTAAGTTTGTTGTTCAATTTCTGTAGATTTACTTAGATTTGTTGTTCCTTTCTTAGATTGTTGTTCAAATGCTTTCTTAGTTAAAGATATATGTTCGATTCCTTTCAGTTAAGATTGTTGCTCAATTCATTCCTGTAGATTAAGCTTTGTTGTTCGATCTTTTCAATAGATTTAGTTGTTGTTCCTTTTCTGCTAATCAAATTGTTATTTCCAGTATTTTATTTGGTGTGAATAGAAAGATCTACAACTGTAACGAACATTGACTACTGTTGTCTAAGTTCTTAGATTGAAGATCTTTCTTGTGATTGATTTTCATTTACATCAGTTTACAAAGGAAAGAGTTATCATTATTGCATCCTTGACTGATGATTGTTGTAGTTTCTTGAGTGAATGATTTAGTTACAAAGCATTTAAGTTTCTCGCCATTACTATTAGAGTTTGTTTCCAGCATTCATTTACATTTACTTTTGTGAGCACTATACTGCAAGCATTACTCTTGAACAAGTGACCACCTCAGACTGAGTACACTCTTTAGATAAAAAATCATACCTGGATTGATAATTAATGTAGGGTAAATAAGGGTTAAAATACACCTTTTTATCACTCAACGTTTTGGCGTCGTTGCGAGGGAGAGTGTAGCCATTTGTTTCTTTTGAAAAGAGAGTAGTGTAAGTACCTGCTAGGAGAGAATTGGGTTTTAAAAATGAAAGGTAAGAACCTGCGTACGAAGCATGTAACAGCCCTGCTCCCCCACCCACTTTCCTGCAGATGTGTTGATTATTTTGGGTAGAAATAAGTATCTGATTTGTGTGAATGACTAAGCAAAAAAAGCCTGAAAAGAATCTTAAACCACTACCCAAACCTGATAAAGCTAAGGGACCGTTGACCCTTGGTCGATCGACCTTTATAGATGAAATCCTTAAACAAACAGAATCTCAGCTGTCAGTAGGCCCTAGAAAAGTTGCTTCTAGATAACCTACCAGTTCCCTTCGTACCATAAAATCACCATCTGTAGCCTTTTTTGAGGTGCACAGCCAAACAGAGGAGCAAGATTTTCAAGAAATTGAGAATTCTAGCCCAAAATCGTTACAACAAGGGAAACTTAGTAATCTCTGCGAAGGAGGAGGAGAAACAGGGGAAACCGAAGAACCAAGATCTCCTCTTGGAATAGTTCAACCACTAAGCAGCCCAGATAAGGGAAATGTTGTCAAAATCATCCACAACAAAGCTGAAGAACCTGAAGAGCTAAGATCCCCCCAGACATTAGTTTATCAAGGAACTCTCATCATCCCAGACAAAGGAAGTGCTGTTAAGATCATTCCTACTCCTTCTAACCAGCCTAGGAATACACTCCTAGAAATTCCAGAAGGATATTGGCACATATTTGACCAAATGGCCCAAAACCAACAAACACCCCAAACCTCCACACTGCAATATCCCATTGTAGATACTGCAGCTAATGCACCTATGAAGGCCATTCCTCTCCAACATATTCCTACATTCCATGGCCTAACATCATAAGATCCATATGCATTTTTATTTAAATTTGATGTACTGTGCAGGGGGTACGACTATACCATCAATCCCCAAAAGCTGAAATTATTTCCCTCCACACTAAAAGGGGCTATTTTACGGTGGTTTATGGGGTTAGGTGGAGGTGTCATAAATGACTGGGATCAGATGAAAGGTTCTTTCTTGAAGAAATATCAGGATTATTGTAGGTCTAGAGAGTTAAAGGATGAAATATTTCAGATGGTAGCTAGACCTAATGAGACACTAGAAGAATATGTTGAACGTTTTCAGTATAATCTTCAAAGATCTCCTTATGCATCATTACCCTTACCTGACAATGTATTAATAACGACATTAATTAAAGGCATGAAGGAACAATGGGTTGAAACACTAAATATTATGGGAAAAGATGACATCTATCAAGAAAATTTTGCTGACATTATTGACTTGTGCATCAAGGGTTCACGAGGTGGTAAAAGGCTAAAACCAGCAGATGTGACATGCTCACAAGGGACAACAAGATCTCTGGTGGAGGAGTAACCCACACAGAAATCGGGAACTCACTGGAGAATTTCAAAACTAACATATTAGGGACTCTGACAACGCAACTCGATATTATGCAAGCTAAACAGAAACAAGCAGAATTAGAGAAAAATCTGGCAATATTCTGCCCTAGATGCAGAAAGAAACATAGCCATAAAGAGTGCCCACTAGATGTAGTTCAAGTCTATGCTATTTGTACAAAATAATACTCCACAGATAACTGCCCCTCACTCCCGAGGTTGAAAGTAGTGTACAAGGAAGTGGAGGAAGAATCAGAACCAGTGTACCTACTCAATCAATGTCATCAATGGCAGCCATGACAACCAGGTATTCCCTCTGATCCATCTTCTTCTTTCCAACCTTTGCAATATCATGCTCAACAATATAATACAATGTGGCAAAATCAGCCACCCTTTTCAAATTGGTCATAACAACCATATCCTTCATCATCGTGGCCAAATCAAACAAGCCAACCTAATTGGCCAAATTTTCCCTACTCTCCACCATATTGGAAAACAATGCATATCCAACACAATGGTCCACTCCCACTTCGCAAAGTCAAGCCTGGTAGTCAAACTGGCAGAGACTGATGAATCAACCAGCTGGAACCATCCCACTCCATCAACCTACACTGCCAGCGCCATATACAATACAACAAAATCCCCAGTCCAACTTAAGACCGCAACTCCCAACCCAACCCAACCCAAACCCAAATAATAGACCAGTTCAATATGTTCAGATAATTGAACACCAAAGCTAGAAACCGATCTAAGGGAGTGCAACGACCTTCAATTAAGGTTTGGGCACATTATAGAAACTGAGGGAGATAAAAATGTTCAAGTTGAAAATCAGATACCCGCAGAACAACCATTACAAGAAGAAGATGTGGTCAGACAACAAACTCATGACCAAGCAACCACATCTTCTCCCCTATTCCCAGAACAATTAATCATACCGTGCCCTATCGAATATCCTGACTTTGATATTCTGGGAGAACTAAATAATTTGTAAATAAAAATCCCAGTCCTCCAAGCTATCCAAGATATCCCAATATATGCAAAAACCATCAAAGAGTTATGTATAAAAAAACCAAGGAGGAGAATAACAAATAACCCAATAGTCCAAGTAGTTGGCACCCTTTCTAATCTATTGTTAGGAAGAGAAGCACCTGTCAAATATGAAGACCCAGGGAATCCTATAGTGATAGTGCAAATCAATGGACAAACCTTTTCAAATGCCCTAGTTGATTTAGGGGCTGCAATTAATATTTTAACAACCACCACTTGTCAAAAAATAGGCATCACATCAGTGGAACCAACCTCCACCTTATTGGAATTGGCTAACCGATCAGTGGTTAGACCAGAAGGTACACTTCACAATGTAATGGTATCCATTGATTCCTGAGAATATCCTACCGACTTTCTGATAATCAACACCAAAAACTGACTCGATGGACATTTGTTAATCTTAGGTAGACCTTGGCTTGTGACTGTTGATGCTTACATTGGTTGCCGACAAGGCAGTATGGCTATAACTAGAGGGAGCAATATCAAGAATCTAGCTCTATACCCTCCAGCCCAACCAAGTGTAACAACAACAAAAACTAACAAACAACCTATATCATACCTCATAGAAAACATTAGGTCCCCATTAACTATAGAATATGCCCTCGATTTTAAAGATCAAACAGAGGATGATGTTATTAACAACTTCATTAACCAATCTGAATCCAAATCCCATGTACAATATCATATGATAGAGGCAATTTGATAATGAACTAGAAGAAGATCCACTCAAAAACACTCATGACCAATCAATACCCACTACCTCTGTTTCAAACAGCAAAACTATAGAGATTAAGCCATGAAAAACCTTGAACATTAACAAAAACCTGACTCCTGAACAAGAAGAAAAGCTGGTCCAACTACTAAGAAAATATAAGGAAGCTTTTGCATGGGATTATCTGTACATGAAGAGAATTTATTCCCAACTGTGTATGCACCACATTTATATAGAAAAATATGTTAGACCCTTTCGCCAACCCCAACGGAGACTCAACCCTCACCTGAAAGATATTGTGAAAGCTGAATTACAAAAACTTTTGGATGTAAACATTATTTATCCAATCTCCGATAGCAAGTGGATCTCTCCACTAGTAGTGCTGTCAAAGAAGAATGGAAAGTGGAGGATTTGTGTAGATTACAGAGAATTAAAAAAAGCAACCCAGAAAGACCACTTTCCCCTTCCATTCATTGATCAGGTATTAGACACATTAGCAGGAAAGAAATTATTTTCTTTCATGGATGCCTTCAGTGGATATAATTAGATTCAGATTGCCCCTGAAGACCAGGACAAAACTACTTTTACCTGTCCTTGGGGAACATTTGCTTACGAAATCCTACTTTTTGGCATATGCAATGCCCCCGCCACATTTCAGAGGGCCATCCTCAGCATCTTTTCAGATCTAATAAATGAAGGGCTCAAAATATACATGAATGATTTCACACCATACAGAGATTATTTTGAGCCAGCACTAGACACATTGGAAAAGGTGTTGCAACAATGTATTGCCACCAGGCTCTGCTTAAGTCATGAAAACTACTATATGATAATGACCAAAGGGCTCATCCTCGGTCATTATATCTCAGAAGCTGGAATACAGGTAGACCCGACCACAATTCAAATAATTTTGTTAATACCTACTCCTACCACACAGATAAAGGTACGCAGTTTCTAGGATTTTCTAGTTATTATAGGAGATTCATAGAACATTTTTCTCAAATAGTTGCACCTCTATATGCACTGAAAGGGAATGTTGATTTTGTTTGGACAGATAAATGCGATCGTGCGTTTGAGGATCTTAAAAAGCTTGTGTCAACAGCCCCAGTGCTCAGAGGCCCAAATTAAGACCTTCCATTTCAAATTTCATCGGATGCTTTAGATACAGTTATTGGAGCAATCCTTGGGCAGGAAGAAGACAAAAAACCATATGCAATTTATTATATTAGCAAGAATTTGTCTCCTGCTGAGCTAAACTACACCGTTACTGAAAAAGAGTTTTTCATTGTAATACATGCTGTAAATAAATTTAGGCATTACATCACTGGATATCCTGTTGTTTTATATACAGATCACTCTGCCATAAAATATTTAGAAAATAAACCTATTACAAATGGTAGAGTAACAAGATGGTTGATTTTATTGCAATAATTTGACATCACAATAAAAGATCGACCTAGAAAAGAGAATCCTGTAGCTGACTTTCTCTCACAAATGTCGAAGCTAGTGGATGCAACAGTAGTCGAAGATCAATTCCCAGATGAACAATTGTTTTATGTTACTGTTAATACACCCTCGTATGCTGATGTTGCAAATTATTTAGTAGTAGGAAAATTACCAAAGCATCTAACCATCAATGAATGAAAACAAATTGTGCAATGTACTACCAAATTTTCTTGGATTGGGGGCTACCTATTTCATACAAGGGTAGATATGCACATCAGAAGATGCATCTGTGAAGACAAAATATTTGACCTTCTGAAGACTTTTCATGACAGACCGTGTGGTAGACATTTCACAAATCGAAGGACTTGTCACAAGGTTTTGCAAATAGGTTATAACTGGCCCACAATCTTTAAAGATGCTAAGAAGTTTGTGCAAGCCTGTGACAGTTGCCAAAGAGTAGGATGTCCTGGACAGTGCTACAAAATGCCTTTAAACCCACAGCTAGTAATTGAACCATTTGAGCATTGGGCACTTGATTTTGTTGGTCCGATCAACCCACCATCAAATCAGAAAACATATATTCTAGTAGCAACATAATATGTTACCAAATGGGTTGAAGCATAGGCA
Source organism: Pinus taeda (assembly GCA_000404065.3). NCBI lineage: Eukaryota > Viridiplantae > Streptophyta > Pinopsida > Pinales > Pinaceae > Pinus > Pinus taeda. The sequence continues at coordinate 220,329 of APFE031281978.1, read as the reverse complement.
CTTCCAAGAGCTACAGAGGACTTTGTGATTCATTTCCTATTCCAAATATTTGTGCGATATGGCCTCCCAAGAGACATAACCATGGATGGAGGACCACAGTTTGTAGGTAATAAAATCGCTGCAACATTAAAAAATTATCACATTCAGCACAAAATTACCACTCCGTATCACCCACAGACAAATGGCCAAGTAGAGAGCATGAATAAGGTGATAGAGGCAATATTGACAAAAACCGTTGCATCACACAGGCATGATTGGGCTTCAAGATTGCCCAAAGCCTTGTGGGCATACCGAACAATGTGGAGAAACACCACCGACTATTCACCATATCAACTAGTATTTGGAAAAGAACCAATCTTTCCAATAGAGTTCGAAATATAGACATTAAGAATAGCATAGGAGATCGGTATGGATTTAAATCTGGCCCAGACTAATAGATTACAACAAATTAATGAGCTAGATGAAATTGGGCTCTCGGCTCTTCAACACATTGCATTAATTCAACAACAGAGAGAAAAATGGCATGATGCCCTGATCAAAAAGAAAATCTTCCATGAAGGAGATTGGGCATTCCTATATGACTCAGGTTTTAGGATTTTCCGGGGAAACTTTAGACTCGATGGCTTGGACGGTATGAAATCCAGAAAGTGCATGACAATGGCACCATTACTTTGACTGCTATTGACGTATTTGGACATACCTTTAAAGAAAATGGCCATTGAGTGTGACTGTACCATAAACCGCTTACTCGGGAATCCTTTTACCAGCAGCTCCGGGAAGATTCTGATGTGCAGATTCTTGCTAAGGAAAATAATCCTTCCTCGACATTGGTTCACTAAATAATTTCTTTGTTCTTAAAATTTTGTACATAAGTTTTTCTTTTCTTCTTGTATAAACTACTTCTTGTACAGATTTTTGTATTTCTGCATTTATTTTCGTTTTTGCTATTCCTTTCTGAAGGAACAACATTTCCGCCTTTCTACTGTTGCTTTCCGAAGGAACAACACTTTTTCATTTTGTTGTTCCTTTCTGAAGGAACAACATTTCCGCCTTTTTGTTGTTCCTTTCCGAAGGAACAACACTTTTTCATTTTTCTATTCATTTCCGAAGGAACAACACTTTTGCATTTTGTTGTTCCTTTCCGAAGGAACAACATTTCCGCCTTTTTGTTGTTCCTTTCCGAAGGAACAACACTTGCATTTTTTCTATTCCTTTCTGAATGAACATCGTTTTCGTTTTTTGTTGTTCCTTTCTGAAGGAACAACACTTTCGCATTTTGTTGTTCCTTTCCGAAGGAACAACATTTCCGCATTTTTGTTGTTCCTTTCCGAATGAACAACATTTTTATTTTTTGTTGTTCCTTCCGAAGGAACAACACTTTCACATTTTGCTATTTCTTTCCAAAGGAACAACATTTCTGCATTTTTGTTGTTCCTTTCCAAAGGAACAACACTTTTTCATTTTGTTGTTCCTTTCCGAAGGAACAATATTTCCACATTTTTGTTATTCATTTCCGAAGGAAGAACATTTTCGTTTTTTTGTTGTTCCTTTTCGAAGGAACAACACTTTCACATTTTGTCGTTCCTTTCTGAAGGAACAACACTTTCGTTTTTTTTGTTGTTCCTTTCCGAAGGAACAACACTTTCGTTTTTTTTTTTGTTTTTCTTTTCTGAATAATGGTTTTCATGTGTGTTTAAGTGTTTCTTACGTGTGATGGTTTATTTTGTTCTTACTGCACATGGGTATTGTTTAATTAATGACTAAAGACGTACTAATGCACTAGTTCAAGTTAAATAGATGATGAATTAATTGAAAATATAGTTAACTAAATATATGTTACTTGTCTTCATCACAGTTGCGTACATATGTTGGTTCACTTCATTAAAGTCGTGTACAAAAATATGAAAAATAAATGGAAAGGTTTAAGTGAGTTTTGAAATATTGATTCACCCCCCCCGGTATTTTTCCGAGCAACTAACAACCAAACTTGGCATTACCGAAGAAGAAAAATTAGAAGCAATTCAGGTAGTAAAAAAAGAAGTAATATTGGAAGCAATATTAGAAGCCAAACTTGGTGTTCCATAAGAGGCAAAAGAAGAATCCATTCATGTAGCAAACCAAGAAGTAATAATGGAATCAATACTAGAAGCAACATAAGACACTATAACGGAAGCCATATTATAACCTAAAGAATATGTCATAATGGAAGAAAATCTATATACAACAAGTGATGCCATATTGGAAGCAAAACCCAAAGCAACAAACGACATTATAATGGAAGAATAACTTGGCACAAATTAGGAAGCCAAAAAAGAAGTTATTTTTTATGCCATACCACAAGAAAAACAAGAAGCACACTTGGGAAAAAAATAGGTGCAACAATGGAAGCAAGGATGTAAGAAACATTTCTCAGTGCTAAACCCGATGATATTTCCATTATTATTTTCAGTGCCCAATTAAAGATGCAGTGTAGCACCAGGTTTTTCTGTGCTAATTGAACCAAATTCACAACCTAAAATGCACTTATTTTTGGCACTATTTATGGTGTTAATGACATGTTTTGTTGTAGTGTTATACTTCAAAAATTTAACCATAAAGAACAGTAGAACAGTAGATATCACAATACAAAAAAGAAGACAAGATTTACCCCAGGAAAACCCACCAAAGGGAAAAACACAACAACCTTTTTCAATATAGAAATTATTCTTATTCAATGAAAGACAAACCTAGACCTATGTTCAAACCTAGTATTCTCCTCCAAGTCAAGTCACCCACTCTAATCCAACAATTCATTCTGCCTAACTCACCCATAATTTTGGCTCTTTTGCAATAGCCTGTTTCCCCAGTAATTTCATCCTTAAAATAGTTGCCACAGTTACCTAGAAAGTTTTTATTCCTGCAATAGTTAACTAAAAAGAATGAAAACCATAGAGAGAGAGATCAATCCACATGTGTGAGTTGTAAGAGAGAGAGAAAAGAAAGATTTCAACCTCCTTATTTGTCCTACTTCGTCCTTCTTGTCCTTCACTTGATTTCCAAAATTTTTGTGAGAGAGATCAAATGCCCAAGTGGAGGAGGAGGTGTTGCCTTTATATAATGATATTTCTAGGTCGAATGGGTGTATTTTAGAGCTAGGGCCAACTTGACTTGGAGGGAAGCTAACTTGTCACTTTTGGAGCCAAAAATTACTTTTGAAAAATTCAAATTTTTAATTTTAAAAAATATCAATGGGGCTTTGACTCAAAATAAATTTTCCTCTGACTCAAACATTTATAAATATTATTTACAATGATCAATATAGTTACATCAAGTGACCAAATGTACATTATGAAGATCAACCATAGTTACAAATTAAACCCTAATTTGGAATCCTCCCTTAGCCCTTTTAGAAGAAGTTGGGCTTAATGAGTAGGGGTTTGGGTTGAGGTGACAATCAGCCCTTACCATGTGTGTGTCCATCTTAGTAGGTTACATGAACCTTTTCAGCCTTGATAATTAGACTGGTAACATTTGTTGGCACCATTGTTGGGGATAAGGACAAATAACCTGGCATTTCAATAAAATTTCAAAGATATATTCAAGGTGTGAATTGTTCATGTCCACAGCTACCATTTTTTGGCACTAGTATAGGGGAGAAGTTCATTCAACCTTTTTGTATATGAAAACAACCCTTAGTAATCATTTTAATTTTTGTATTTGTACTTGATTACATATTTATTTCAATGCTAACTTGGAGGATCTCATCTAGACACTCCAATTCAACGAAACATTAAAAGGTATAGTACAAAATGTTGCTCTCCACATGAGAATTGAGATATTGGTGACTCCACATTTATGGTAATTGATTAAATTTTAGAAATTGTCATCCTAATGTTTGTAGCATATATTTTCATGAGATGTTTTCTATTAAAGATATATTTGTTCCTTTGGATTTATCATGCATTTTGAGTTTTCCTAAGTTTTCCCATAGCTAATTTGCATATGCATGTCCTTAAATTTATGGTAATCCATGGTTAGCTCCAAATTTCTTAGAGTCTTTTATTAGTTATGTTGTAGATACTAACATTTTCTTCAAATATGATATAATGAAATCCTTTACATGGTCAATTCAAAGGTATAGAGCATGAAAATGGTACTGCAACTTTGAGTCCAAACATACAAAATCATTCCCTTAATGCATCAAAAGTTTCAGAAGTGGTGGATCTATGGGTATGAAGAGGTTGAAGATATTTATGTCTTATTTTACATGCAAAGGAAAATGTGGGAAAGGATTAATGACTTGGTTATGGAATTTGGTGAGATTCCCTCCAATAATCTCATAATCGATATAAAAGAAAAGGATGATACACTAAGTTTTTTGTTGGACTATGCTAAAACACAATATGATGAGACTTATATGCAAAGGATTGAAGATGATATTTATGGAAGCTACTCAGTATCATCTAAATACCATCACTCTCGTAACACAACAGATGAAGGAATTACAAATGATCAAATACCACGACTCAAAATCAAATCGCAACACAGTGAAGCTTGCTAGAGTTGGAAAAATATTATGCATGTGAATAAGGAGATCTCTGTAAGGAGGTTCATCATTGTGCTTCCTATCCTAAACAATTATTTCATGATTTAGAGAATGATGATGAATATATGAATTAATTAAAAATGGTCCAAGAAATGGGTAATGCAAAAAATAAGGAAGACATTCTTGAAGAAGGGAACCAAGAAATGGCTTATTGCCATCCCCCAAATGAAGAAATTAGTGAATAAAGCATGAAAAAACCACATCTTGAACCATTTCAAGACAAAGAATGGCTCATTTACCTTCAATATATTAAAAAAACCAACAAAAATAAAACCAGACTACAAAGTTGAGTTCCTCGCTTCAAGAAGAGAATAGTAGTCAAGAATCCTACCTTGAGGAGGACAAAGTGATGATGGTGGAAGAATATGTTTCTACCATTATTGATAAAGAAAATAAAGAATATGAGGCAAAAATCAATGATGAAGAATCTCCTTGTCCTTCCATAAATAATCAACAAATAATTGAAAAACAAAGATGTGAAGAGAACTTTGAGGTCAAGATTATTCAAGAACCCACCCACCCTCCTCTAGATGAAAGTTCAAGTTCAGCAAACTACACTTTTCTCTAAGCACTTGATCTTCATGAAACATATATTACTGAATTGGAACAAGAGGATTAAGTAACCAGACTTGCTATTAAAGAGTATGGTGACCATAAATAAATGGAAATTTTTTATGCATTCATCAAATTTGACAGGCACAAATAGGATATAATCTATGCTAATTTTTATAGTGATCCAATTTATGATACAGACACTGAGAGATATCATATTGCTAAATATTAGCCTCATGAAAAACCAAGTTATTCGATAGAGTATGAGCAACCATATCAATCAATGCAAGAGAAAGCATATGTAAAGGTGCAGAAGCGGGACTTATACATTCGAGCTATAAAGGAGATTTTTCAACAGTGGATAGCCTTGGAATCTAGTATTTAGGTGTATGAAGATCCATTTGATAGGGAGGACATGAACCTTGTAGTAATGGGAAAGCCACATTACACTTTGTTTTAAACATATTTCATAAGCTCTAAGCTTCCCCAGCCAAAAAACCCAACTGTGAGTTGTGGTTTTCAATATATTTTCAATTTTCATGAATTTTGTCA